>JAVTVY010010277.1:0-43872 GCA_036873755.1 Hanleya hanleyi | reverse complement strand
AAACATTGTGTGGCCGAACCAATAACAAACAATCATATACATACACAAATATAAAGGTCATGTTTCAAATATTCGCAATGTTATCGATTATCACATTAAAGTGATATTTCCCTTAATATATGGACCCTTGAGTGATCAGAAACTTTTTGAAATATTTCACACCAAAAGATTATTTAATAATTTGTTTTCTGGATTTTTAGTTTGTACACTTACTCACGCTAACTCTAATCCCCAGAATTTTATCTGTACACACATGGAATAACGATTATCAACACGAAATCGACCTCCACCCCCCCGCCATTGTAGAGGGGAAATAAACGCAAAATTTTACGTCTAATTTTTATCATATCTACAGTTAAAATCCGATGAATGCCGTTTTATGCAGTTATTTGACAAACCAGACCAGTCTGACTTTGCAATGATTAAAGTTTGTGAATATATTGCCCTAATTTAATGCGTGGGCTTATTGACGAGAACGATCGCTGATGTGTGTGGGGGGGTGGAGTCGATAAACGGAATGAGCAAATAAACGTTTCCACAGCACAGAATTTATCGACAAAAGGCTTGGAAATAACTATACTGACACAATAACTCAATTCCTTTATAGTAGCAAGGAAATATTATATTTGGGCTGGAAACTATGAAATATTAGCTCGGGCTTCGCAATGTATACGTTTAGGCTTGAACACATTCTATCCGGACTGGACAAGCAGAAAATTGGATGAAAATAGGCCTTTATTTCTGATTCTGTGCCTCTCTGCAGACAAAAAGGCGCTTAAACATATGACAATGGAGAAAGCCCAATTTTCCTTTTTTTCTTAGAGGTCACAAACCGCTAAATAATCGCCTCAGTTAATATGTATTAAATTGGCAGAGCACATCTTGATAAAACTACATTCCCTAATATTCGCCGCCACAAATGACCCACCACACCAGGTAGCCTGGCTTTTCCGCTCAAACATACGGAAAATTCAACATACATTCCCCACCATTTTTCCGAGATAAGACCGCCAGAAATAGGGTCATCCAGTCCGAAACCATTACGACAAATTTCGGAGGTGGCCAATCACACTGGCCCAGATTTTTTCCGATTAAAATATGAAAAGGTGGTTTTGATATTTTTGAGAGTTAAATATTACAGAAACATTTTGAAAAACGTCACAGACCATTTCTGGCCCAATCAGGTATAATGGCCAATCAATGTTCGCCGGAAGTCAAGTCCTGATAATAATCTTTATCCAGAAACTTCTATGGAGGTTTGTGACCTCCAACGCTGAGACAGTTAGACCGCGTACACGGTCTGTTTTTCAAGCGGAAATGCACGTGGAATAGAACGGTCCAAATTTTGACATGCTCCCTTAGATAAGAAAAACGGCCCAAACGGGGAAAATATTAATAGAATGCACGTTCTTATTCAGAACACACGTCTGTGAGACCCGACACTCACCAGGGCTCTACATGCTCTTCATCTCACCACATAAAAACCTTGAACAATTGAAACGTATCAAGTGTGGATCTATTATTTTTGACTGTTCAACTGTAGTTGAGCAGACCCCGCTATAGTGACTCGTGCCTTGATGTGTGTTGTGTTTACGTTCTGCGAATGTTGACCTAGAAATAATGACCCGTCACATTGATCAATAATGACTTGTCACGTGATGTATAATGACCGCGTCTGTCGCCTGCTTGTACACAAACAGGGATCCTGGGCGGCGCTTCGCCGATCATTCGGTAGATAATTTGGAAAGTATATTGGAGGACACAGTAAAAAACACCAAAAACGGTATGCATATGTTTCCATCAGTGCTTTAGTATGATGCAACTTTTCTTAATTACATCTGGTGAAGTCATTGCATTAGAATAATGAACCTCGGCCCTGGCCCATTCAGTGGACTGGCCTGACCACCAGAATAAGTGGAGCCTTTCTTGGGTCAACAATGTGGTTTTTCAAATCTCAGAGTTAGAGTATTCAATATAAAGTTGTATAAACGCCTAAACAAATTGCATTATTCTATTCTGTATAGGGCAATCAAGGATGAATGTAAAATCTCTAATGTACATCGATTTAGATATACTCTAACCGTTATCACAGGTGATGACGCAGTCTAAGGAATCTCCCCATAATTACGATATTTTTCTATCTTTACGTCGAGTTTACGTCAGTAAACACGTGGCCGTTCGATCGGGTGATTTATGACTTCATGTGACATAAATTACAGACATGAGCAAGATAACTCCGAGAAAAGTTCGAGTCTGACATTAAATTGATTTCTATCCAAGCTCCTATGAAACGGGAGAGTGGCTATTCAGGAGTGGTTGGACAACGTGCTCTGGTTTAATCGATGATATATTTCACATGTATTGAACTCATATCTTGAAACGTTTCCTCTATGGTAGTACAAATTTGAAACTGCCGAGCTATGTCTCTAATTCACTGAAGTCGTATAGGCGCATACTAATTACTGACATCCTGTGAAACTGAAAAGACTAGCTGTTACTTTCAACATACTCAGGTGTTAGATTTGAGGTATGTAATATACTTCAATAAGCATAGTGCATACATGAATGCCTAACCTTGAACTGGAGAAAAATTGAACACTCAAATCATAGAGACTAATTCCCAACCTCCAATCCTGGCACTATGTTTATCTATTTCCACATAGTACTTCACTCCACTGAGAAACCTTCTCTTTTAGGAAATGTGGTATTGCCAAATGATACTATAGATTATCTGCAAGGCCTCGCTTCAACGTATAATAAACAAACCTGATTCCTATATCTGATTGACCTGGGCACAAACAGTAATATGAACCATCGGTGTTCCTGCATCGGCTCACATCTGCACAATTATGCTGACCGGTTAAGCATTCATCCACATCTGTAAAACAACAATACATGTATGTTTAAGAGTTCTTGTGAGCCTTACGTTGCGAAAGTTGATGATTGAAAACTAGCGATTCTATGGAGTTTGAACACATGGGGCTCAGAGGGGTATTGTTCATGTCGACAACTTGTATCTCTAACAACGTTTCGTCGTGTACTTTAACGTAGAGGAAAACTTAGAATTTCAGTGTGAATCTGCTCAAATATTTTATATACTCACCCGCCGACATGGTATATTCCCATGAAACAAGCAACTGGAACAAAAACGAAGAAATCTTCATCTTTGATAAATCGCTGAACTGTTATAATCCTAACGACTGTTTCCTTCTTGATGAACACCGTTTAGCCAACGAAAAACATATTCCTTGATGTCTCTCTTGTATATGTGCTGCATATATTTCGACGCATGTCCTCGAAATCCATGTTGTGGTATCGTCGACTGCATATCACACTACTTCACATTGATACTGAATCTCATAGAACATTTTTGGCGTCTACTCCAAAGTAACCGTTTGTGAATGTCTAACGTGTGATATAAATGTGGGGTGACTATTTGCTCATATCCCACCCGGCAATGGAAACCGTATGTTATATAGAAGAATGTCACGAAGATGCCTTAACCTTTAAATAAATCACTGCATGAATGGATCAAGTTTCTTTTTCCGAAAAATGGCCTGAAACCTATTGGAAGTCATTAGCTTTGAAAAAGTTGGAAGTATCTCCAACGAAACGTCAGCTCCACAGCAATAAAGAAGTTGTTATCCATAGAATAGCATTGTGTTGTGTCAATACAGTTTCCAATAGATTTCCAGTGAGTTTCCGGAATTGGAAACTTGATCCATTCACGCAGTGAATACAACCGGGGCACTTCCTTGTCACAAATCTACAGAGCTAAGATTCTCACACAATTTTCACAATAAAGTCACCGCTTTCAATGAGTATTCATGATGACGAACACAATGGTCTAATCTCTTTGATGGACACATAGAAGTTGGCGTATATAACACATCTTTGATCGATTTATAGATGTCGACTTGGATCATGTTGATAGGCATAAGTTGGCAACTAATATACAGCAGACAAATATGACAGAAAACAGTATACAATGTACCAGTTGATTGTTCTCATATCCACCATTATATAACCGGGAAGTATTTATTCAGTTAACCATTATTTCCGCGAAAATATAGTTTCCTTTGGTTGAATGGAATGAATTAAAAGGAAACTTCTTTCTCCATGGGGTGTAAGACGTGAGTATAGCTCCACCTGTGAACTGTGTGCAGTCGAGCGCCTTACGTGCTTTTTTTAGGGGGAGAGAGTCTCTGTTTAACCATTCTCGTCTGCGGTACACGTCGATGCTACAACGAACGCTTAATTTAAGCACCCTGGAAATATATGCTGAAATATATGTTGGGTTAGAGTTCCCCGAAATATGTGTGGGGTTAGAGTTTCCCGAAATATATGTGGGGTTGAGTCCCCCGGGATATGTGTGGGGTTAGAGTCCTCCGAGATGTGTGTGGGGTTAGAGTCCCCCGCGATGTGTGGGGTTAGAGTCCCCCGGGATGTGTGTGGGGTTAGAGTCCCCCGGGATGTGTGTGGGGTTAGAGTCTCCCGGGATGTGTGTGGGGTTAGAGTCCCCCGAAATATGTGTGGGGTTAGAGTCCCTAAAGTGATTGTCAATAAAGCGCTCTTCGTCATGTGCCGTACGACGACACCACAAAAAAGTGTTTGTTGAATTTTGTGCTAGGGGGAGGGGTCTTACATGTATGTAACATTCAACACTATGTACTTTTAAGTGAGCTCCTCTATATCGGGAGGTTTTAATGCAGCAAACAACTCCGCGTGTCTGTGACGAATGACTAAATTTAAATCACAGCTAGTACAAAGAATTAGGGCTAGTTTAAGTATGTGATATCCTTACATTTCATTTCCAGACCTGGATGTGTTTCTCCTGAATAGACTGTGTGAAAGAAGGTCAAAAAAAGGTCCTTCAGAAAAATGTACATTGGCACAGGGCAGTGTGAGTTATCTGCCGGATGTTTACATATCTACCGAAGCAGCTGTTAGTCACGAAAATATGAGATGTCAATATCTCGTGATAAACTATACACCCGTATAGTGGAACCATATTGCAATTTAGTTGAGCTGCCAAATTAAATCTTCGTCCGTATTGAATGATAAAAATGAGCACCCTGCAATCATGTTTATATGTTTGTCTGTGTTTAACCAGTTTGTAACTCTTTGTATGGTCCTCTATCGTCAGCTCTCTATCATATGTCTTATAGATTAAGTCTTCGATTATGGATGCAGAAATTCTTCATGACCGACGGCTAATTACTGAATGTCAGCTCGATGCTGGTATTCAGATCTACCGTAGTCGGTGGGGGGGGGGGTCACATTCTTCACCACATGAACAGTTTCTCTACCCCTAACGACAGAAGAGTTGAACTTCTCACAATAGATTTTAATCAGGCTCTGCGAAAAAAATATGAGCAGAACAGTTTGATTATTCCGATAACTCTACAGTGACGTCGTCTTTCAGCAGGAGCCTTATGGTCGATTCTTCGTTCGTTTTGAAATTTGGTGATGTCATAAAGTGAACTCCAGATAATGATCTAAAGTTCTGCTGTGACATTAACAGAGCTGTTAGTCTAATCTCTTTCAAACGTATTGAAATTGCTTATTTATAGCATGATGAAAACCATTAAAGTTTGTTTTTGGAAAAGTGTTTATTATTTAACAGCAATACGGTTACCATAGCAGCGGGTTTAGTGGTGATTTTATTTTGTAAATTGCGCAGGTTATGAAATCATAATTAGATAATACGCGGTTACAATGGTCTATGCTAATCATATTTATTGACAAAACTACTTCAGTTCCTGGAATAAAACGTTTTGTCACCGGTTGCTATAGTAACCATATTTCGGGAACTATTGGTAACCAAGTCGCAAAGGTTATATCCAATAACCTGTTCATGAAATACAAAATAACCAGAAACAAAAACGTTTGTAGTACATAATTATGATAATTATCTCTTTTTCACTGCCTGGCGTCATCAATGCTCATTTGCATGACAAATTCGTACCAGATCCGAAATATTTTAAATCCAATATCTCTGCTATGAGTAAGAATATTTTTATGAAATCAACGATTAAGATCTAATACATTCATTTTGAATAAATATATTAAATAACGCTGGATTGCACAGATGTTAAATTGGTGTAATAAGTAATATTGGGGTAATAAGTGAGTCAACAATTGTGGCACCTCCCCCTCACCCCACCCCTTTGCCGGCTATGCTTTTCTGAAAGGCTTGCTTGTTTGCACTCTGGTCATTTGGGATTATCGGACTTTCAAAACCTACCATTGTGGTATGAAAATCAATATCTGAAATGGGGTTATAGATAGAAAAGCATCAAGTGAATAGTTACAAGACTTCAAATTATGACTATAACACATTTAAATGTTTGACGCGGTTATGACGTCATAATACAAATTCTTGTTCAAAATGACATTCCCTAACTTCTCAGAACTTTATAATCAATATCATAAATAATCCCATTATTTTTGCTCAAATCAACAGTAAAAATATTGGGCATGCATGACTGATCATCGGAAACAGTTGCTTTTATCTACAAGAAAACATATTTAGGGGCTGTTAGCGTGCTGTAATGCGGAATTTGTACTGTATTACATGTTTGGGTAGATCATTCACATCCGAGGCATCACTTACAACGAAAAACAGCTAATATGCAGTTAATCTGGCTGCTTGACACATATGCCAATAATAACGAGACTATCGACTTCAAAATACGCCCTCCTATTTGGCGTGCAACAATGGGCTTCGTTGTATTGCTTGCTCTGGGTTTCAGTTACGTTTAACACTTTGACCTAAATCTCCCCTTAGCTGAATGTATACCAAAAGTGTGACTGCAATCCACAAGCAAGAACTGGCGATATAACAGATCTTCAGAGATAGAGCGACAGAACCACCTCAAAAATAATATGTTCCTTCTTGTATTTTGCCATGAGCTGGTGCCAAACCTGACATATGGACACATTCCACAGACCTGAACTGCAGTTAGCATGGGCATCAAGATTTTCAACTAAGTTTCCTGGTGTTTGGGCCTCCAATGAACAGTGATATATCAAACGTTTATACCAATCCATAACCTAGAACTGGAGATATTTCAAAGACAACAAAAACTAACAAAACTAACGGGCTCTAGAACGGATAAAGAAAGACACATCAAAAAGGCTCATGTTTCGATATATACCTAACTTTTCCTTGAAATCCACATTCGTGGAATGAAGTTTACAATTTTCAATGACCTTAACCATGTGACCTCAAGAATGATATACGAAAAGTCTTCTACTCAAAAGCAATTTTGATTTCAATAATTTGCTGATTTGCGGCAGACCGTGGCCTTTTGATCATAAGCTTGGGGTTTCCCTGGGATTTTATCACAATACACGTCGCTGAACTGGCGAGAAAGCATCCACATAACACTGGCAATAGCTTCCTTATTTTGGGTAACGGTGATTGTTCCCATCTCAGTTTTGGTTCTCGACATATCGTCTCCCACGAACGTCTCCACTCACTGATTTTCAGTGATTTTCTGATTTATCGGCCATTTATCTTGACCTCTGACCTACTTATTTCAATTCACTATGTGACAAGTCGTTTGCCCCTCATGTAATCACATACCCACTCAAAACAATGAGATTTTTCAAAAATATAGTTGTTTTAGACAGTAAGTATATGCTACAACGTTTGTACATGACACATCATCTCCATCTAATTTACATGATCTTCCATTCAAAACAAATTGAGCCGATATGCGAGAAATTTTTAACTAGAGCCCATAGGCTTTTATATATATCGATGTCTGGGAATCATAGAAACGATTAGTATTTATCATGCCTGTGATCAGCATCAATCTGAACATCACCACATGGTTTGGATAAAACCTAAACAGTCAAGTATTGTCTTTTTATCAAAATAATACGAGAAGCAAAACTAGAATTCTGCATCTTACATTAGACTCGCTGCAATGTATTGGCTACCCAGCCTCCCTTCTTGACATTGTTCACAAAAAGATTGGCAAGTTTCATGTTCGCACGATCCAAAACAAAAAATTGAGTGGTGCATCATTGGAGTTGAGCTGATGCTGAAATTTGAATACCAACCCTGATCCTCCATTCAGGTCTGTGTACTCCGTACTGGTACATAAGAGCTATCACTCAAACGGTCCATTGAAAATAACAGCAACGGACGGACGCATGATTCGCCTTGTTCATAGACAAGTCAAGCTTGTAAGGGAGATCTGCTGTAGAATGATCTCTTGGTTGTCCTCGAGGGAATGAAACGTGTGCGTCTCTCCAGTTTTACTTACATCTGAATTAAATGGAGATGAAATATATGACTGCTGACCTAGAGTGTAGTCGTGCCAGTGCTGTCTAGCTAGTCTTATCTAATGATACACACTTCCAGTCAATTTGCATCTAATATTACATACACAATATATTCTTTTCTCAGCAAACAAGAAACAAATAACATAACATCCTCGAAGTGAACATGTTCAAATCAGATAACTTTGCGAGAGATTATGAAAATTATTCCTCATCGAAGTCCTCATAGACTTGGGTTACCAGGGCTTTAGCTTAGGCCAAAATTAATCAAAAAGGGACTTCAATATATTGTGTACATCTGGAATTACACTGGTCCAAATTTCAAGGATGTAATGTTTATTATCCTTGGTCCCAATTGGTGGCTAGCAATTCAGAGAACGATCTAAGATTTAATGCTTACAAGAATATAACATTTATGACATCTTATATTCAATGATAAACCAAAATGGGCTTAACTTTTGGTAACTAGGTGAACTTGAAACAGGAGACAAGAGCTCACACGCCCACACTGAATTCGACAAATGTCAAATACAAGAAAATATTAATTTTCCTTCAAATGGGAATATTTCAGGTGGGAATATTTTTCACGATTGAAGAAAAACGTGAAGAAAGTGATGCAGTAAACCTTTATTCTCCAGTTAATAAACAGATGTAAAGTTCATAAATGACCCCTTTCCCAGTTAAATTAGTAAATGCGTGCTTTCTATTTCTTAACAGCTTAACTGAATGTAGCTGTATCATATGTGTATCAAACAGGGGAGACAACTCCATGGGATAAATGCCATATATATATACAGGGGAGACAACTCTGAATAGTCCAATCCCATAGAATAGTCAACTGGATTCAGTTTGGAGGGACCTTGACCTTTGAGTGAGAGAATAGAATTTAACGTTGCTTTCAACAATATTTCAGCTATATCGCGAAGAACCATCTAAGCACCACACAGTCAAGTTACGTTCCTGCTACTTCAAAGAAGAAATCTTTGAAGCAGCATGGGTGAGCGAGTGAATATGATTCAACGTAGCTTTCATTTATATTTCAGTCATATCACGATGTTGGGTCCTATTCCTTTTCACACCCGGGAACCCCACGGGTGCCTCATATAATCGCCTCTCACGACAAGCTCTCTGAGGAATTGAGGCCTATTCTTACTATGACATGCCGTATGCACGGCGACATCCCAGGTCAATCCCCGGAAGTGAAGCAGCATGGAACCAGACACCAGCCATCCACCCTATAAAAGACTGAGGACATCACACAAGACACTTGAACTTTGACCTATTAACCGCAAATTAATAAGGTCCATCTTTGCCCTGTGGGTAATGTATATGCAAAGTTTGGTAGCAATCCATACCTTGGAACTGCAGATATCGCACGCACAACAAATGTTAATGGATGGATAGACGGATAGTTGGACAGAACTCATCATCGCATATATATATGGCCTTGTCTTCAATGAGCATATAAAAATATGACTCAATGATTTCCTGATTTTGGGGACTGATATCTATCGGCAAAACTTTTACACGCAGATGCATGGTTCTCGTGTTTTGAACATTTCGGAAATCCTTAAAAAAAATACTTAAAAGAAATTTCGGGTCGCTACCATTGTTGTGCGGTCTGGTTACTGCAAACAAAGTATATTTTAATTTTGGCCTTACCCTAATTTGGGCACAACCACTCTTCAGCGCGGCAAAATTGTTTGGGGCAGGGAAATGCACCCAAATTAGTGAAAATACGAATTCTGGTAAAGCAGGCAAGCATTTACTCAAATATGACGCTTAATTGACATAAATGAACTTTGATTATCAATGAAAGAAAAACACATATATATAGATAAACCGTCGAGACACGGTGAAACTAGTTAGCCAGAAATCAAACCAGTTGACTTCGCCATGATTTTTTAACAATATTATATTTGCCGCACACAAAGGCAGTTCCGCTGCATTTATTTACTGTATATATATATATATATATATATATATATATATATATATATATATATTTGTAGTCCTAATTTCGATACAACGTTTAATGTATCAAGGGGATAATCTAAAGCCCTGGTTACTATATCTTTCAAGTGAAAAGGCCAGGTTGGAATTTCAGTTGGGGCTGGCCACCATGACAGTTATGCTGGCTCCAGGGGGTTAAACTGACTGTTTCTTTACACTATGAACCATGTGCATACTTCCTCATAACACATATTTTTTAAAAATTACAAGCCGAGGCAATTCCTGCTATGCTATGGGATGTATTTTGTTTCATTAGAAGCTGATGATCTGCAAATACACAACATGATAACTTTTTCATTTCTGAATTTTCTAACAGGGACTTCAAATGAAGTACAAATGATACCTACAATGCAGAGAGTGAATATGGCTCGCGAATAAAGATCCCTGGATACAGCCTTGGCATATGATTGAGAATGTTTACAAATATATTCCTTGTTGTCTCCTTTGTTTGATTACATGAGATAACTGTTTTCATCGTGATTCACATTAAAAATTCTTTATAGAAGAGGGCTGGTTACAGGATTCGGTTATGACACTTGATCAAGCTGTTGGTAATTAACTCTTTACCATATTGGGAATTAATGACAAAGGAATTTATGGTTAATATTACTCTGAGTATTTTGAAGTTTATTTCCCCTAATAATTTGATCACCGGAAGTGCAGCAAAAATGGCTTATATCTGGAAATATTCTTGATGTCACCAGCTACAAAGTGTCCCATTTTGTCATTATACGACTTTTCTTGAATTTGAATGAAGGATGGGAATGTTACTTTTTCTCTGTGTTTGAATAACAGAGTTGAAAATTGAACTTCATGTGATTGAATTATTAAGGGAAATACCGTATTTCCTGTTAAAACCTGTGCAGCTCAGCTCATTCTAAAGGTGAAAGCCTACTTGTACATGTATATTAGATTGTTGGAAGTCCATTCAGGTCTGGGTAATCATCATTGAAGCATTTAAAACTGGTTCAGCAAAACAACTTGCCAAACTAGCTTCCCACACTTTGTTGTATGAAGGAGACCACTGGCTTGACTGTGTTACATTGCTGAAGAGGGTCTCAAGGAGGGGGAACATTCAAATTCATTTGCCAAAATTCCCTTTTAAACATAATGAAAACAAAGAAATGAGGGAAGCGAGGAGGTACATGTAATTGAAAATGCAGTATACAACAGATATACATTAATATTGACCAAACAAGCCATTTCATGTCAAAAACATTGTGACATACACAGACAAAAATCAACCAGCATTTTCCTCTTGTAGTCTCTGGTTTAGCAGACGACAGTCTCTGGCTAGCAGACGGCATACTTTGAACTAGAAACTATCAAACCCCTCAAAAAGAACAGCTAACCCCTTAAAAAACATCAAGAGGCATCTATTATATTCAGCTTACATAAAAGAACAACACAAATATTTCAAAAGACGTAAAACAAGGTTATCAAGAAGAAAAAGCTTCAGAACTATTAGGCCAAAGGTTTTTCTCATATCTAAAAATAATCCCCACAACGTTTTAAGACTGACGATTGCAAAGCTGACGGAATTCAGAAGGACACTGCTGGGTTTATAACTACTTGATTGTCTTTCAGTCCTTTTATGAATTGGACTCGCTTTCGCGATTTTCCACAAAATGTTCGCTCTTTACTAAAATATATCCATTTCAATTAATCGTCTACTTAGGAGCTTGTCAAAAATCAATTGTTAGCTTTTCTTTCTTGCGGTGTGTGTCACTACAATTTCTCCATGATATAGATAATAGATCACGCTTGAAATATCTTTCTAATTCTCTCTATAAAAACTCCAGTACAGTTGTTTCATGCACTGGGGCTCAGTTATATAGGGAGACGTCATAATATATTCGTGTTCACTAACACAAAGGTCAACAATATCGTATCCAGGCGTGTGCGGTTTATCTTCCGGCAATTTCACTGCGGGTGAGATATAAGCGACACTCCCACTGACCGCCTGTTATTACTTTATACGGCATCAATGACCCTTATGCCAGTGAGCATGAATACATTATGTGATTGAGGCTCAGTGCATGATCATGAAACAACTGTACTGGAGTTTTATATGGAGAGAATTAAAAAGTTATTTCAAGCGTGATCTATTATCGATATCATGGAGAAATGGTAGTGATTTTGTTTGTACTACACTGTAAAAAAGAAATTTTATGCGGAGTTAACTATTGATATGACAAGCTCCAAAGTATATGACTAATTGAAATGGACAGACTTTAGAGGATGTTTAATAAGATTGTTGAACTATGCGATATAGTATATCGCTGCTAAGATCTGTACTGGGACGTCGTGAGTCAATAAAGTTAAGAATTTTTTATCCTATTTTCTCCTTTTTCAAAGCGGCTCATAGATGGCCCCATCTGTAGCGTTCGCAAAATCAGGCGAATGATGTCCATAAGTGTCCTGTCTATAGCCGTTTCCATTGTGTACGATTGCAGCGTTCTGTGGAAATTGGGACTGGGCCTCGACCACTGGGTGTAGATAATCGGGTTGATACTCCAATTTATTCTCACTTTGCTCTGCATTCACCTGTCTTCTTTTGCGCCTGAAACACATTAGAAAGTGTGATATAATATTATGAGAGACACAAGATTTACCGACTAAAGAGTATAAAAGATTGCTGAAATAGTTGGGGTGGGGAGCGGAGTTCAGACAAACTATCGCAGGTGAATTCTGTTGGATGAGTCTCCAAAAGTGAAGGAACCTTATCTGTCCTTGATGATTTGGGACCTGTTCAGGTCTGGGAGAGCCCATTTTGCCCCTCTCCCTAAATATTTTTCTTACCCCTTGAGCTAGGGGACTGAAACTTACCCCATTAAACCCGCTGGTCAATCTCCACCAGAAAATGCAGAAAAAATTCAGGATGGCCGCCATGACGACGTTACAGCGACGTCATTTTCTAAAAAGGTATTTTTTGGACGATTTTTAGGCCAGATTTTTCGATTTTTTTATTTATGTGTTTTCCTCGCGACAAACTGCATGATGAATTAGTAATTAAATGTCTTATGTGAAATAAAATAGTATTTGTCTCCTTTTCCTCGCAGAAAAGCAGGAAGATCTGAAGAAATCTGACGATAAACATCGCTTTTCTGGTACCCCGCCATTTTGAATTTACCCATGATCTGCTCGGGGTATTATGCAAATATGCTCAAAAGAATTCCAATATGATAAACTATAAAGTCACGAAGTCAGGCCTTCAAGTGGCTCCCAGTGAAAATATAGGAGAAACTACAGGAGGAAATTTGCAAAAATATAGGGATTATCGGAATGAAATATAGGGAAATATAGGAAATAAAGGAGTGTAAGACCGGTCTATACTACATTGTATGTTCCAAACTTGGTGGTTTTCTGGTGTTTAAGGTGATCGTAAACTCTCAAGTAAAGTTTCCATCAAACGAAAGACCATTGCAAACAGTCTGGGAAAATATTTACTGTAATGTTTTACGATTTTATTACACAGAGTAAACTGCAAATAAAGCATGGTATTCTATGGTGGTCTGTTGCAATCATATCTAGGTCCAGTGACGCCACACGGCCTGAATACATATATTTCAAACTTTGTATGCACTTTCCAATGCTTGCTTCAAGCTTAATATGTGGTTGGTTGGTTGTTTGTTTAATGTCGCGCCTAACCTTATTGGTCACACGGCGACGATAACCCAACCAAACATACCCCAGCAAAACCTTAACCCTAACCAAAACTACAAAAAAAAATGTATTTCGAATTTTGAAAATTAGGCTCTACAGACACTGGTGATCACAATGGATCGTCAGAGAGCCTAATTTGTTTGGCACTTTAATATACCTCCTGTGCCAGACAAACATGGTATGGTAAACCATACTGCCCTGAGCTGGAGGGCGCTTAAGGTGTGTATACTTTGAGTTCCAACACAGACTCACTGTTTCAATGTGAATGTTTCACAACAATCTGGGAGATGGTAACTCATAAGTGTCAAGTCAATTTGAATCTTGCATTTAATTCCCCCGATGTTGGTGTAACATGCAAATTGGAACAGTGAGTCTGTGTTGAAACTCAAAGTATACACACCTTAAGCTTAAATCAAGCATTGGAAAGTGCATACGAAGTTTGAAATATATGTATTAAGACAGTGTGACGTCACTGGACCTAGATATGATTGCAACAGACCACCATAGAAAACCATGCATTATTTGCAGCTTACTCTGTGTAATAAAATCGTAAAAAATTGCAATAAATATTTTCCGACACTGTTCGCAATGGTCTTTCATTTGAGGGAAACTTTACTTGGGGGCTTACGATCACTTTAATCAAATTACTTTCACTGAATGCGGTCATAGTGGTGGTCTTTCAGGTGACCTGTTCTGTTATTTGATTCAGCATAGAGAGATTGAAATGTTTTCATATTTGCCGAGGGAAGCGAGGCGAAAACAAAATTTTTAAAATGTATTTCCTCATGTCAGTTTGAATCTTTACAGGGCATTGATGACAGTTTTCATGAGAAAGTCAAAATATAGGAAATATAGGAGGTTTTGAGTAAAATATAGGAAAATATAGGAACGACTCAACAATATTGGAAAATATAGGAAATATAGGAGACATTTAAAGGCCTGCGGAGTATCAGCTCTCAACATTCTGTCCTTCATGAGATACGGTAGAAAGTTTGATGGAGGGCCATCATGAAACATGAAATTACAAGCGTCTGGTCCGTCATTCATAATTCAGCTGTCGTCTATTAAAGAATATCCGCGTTCATAATCCAAAGACCTTTTCCATATTCTAAATAACAGTATTAAAGGGTAATGACCCATTGGGTATGATCTTCAAATTCGACGTTCAGTAGTCAGTCGTCAATCGTATCCGTATCCATCAATGGAGATTATGTGTTGTATCTCAGGTACGCCTATTCATGTGGCAACTTGGATTACATGACCACACGGCCCCTAGCACCGGCATAAGCGGTATTAGATACAAATGTAGAGAGCTATGATGGAATGCTCTGACAACTCGTGTATTGGTAATTGGTGAGCTGTGTCGCTGTGCCAACTCGTACACTGGGGATTGGTGAGCTGTATCGGCATTTAACACAAAAGACTAGTCTGTAAAGCCCGATGTCGGCCCAGTATCAACTTCCCACAATGCCAACATATATCAAAGACCAAAAGGTCTGTACAGGGGGCGGGCCTCGGGGACGACACGTCCACCAGCAGAATCTCGCCATATACAGATACAAATTACAACGCATATAAGGAAAGTGGGAAGAGTTGCCGACATACTGACAGAGCCACATAACTTCACAGTATAGTCTTCTGGTTAACCTATTCTAAAGCATATATCAAGAATCTAACGATTAGTGATATGTGTTGTATCTCAGATACGCTTTTATTGTACCTGTTCATGTGACAACTTGGATGACATGACCACACGGCCCCTAGCACCGGAGACATAAATAAGAATTCAAGGATTGGCGTTGGTGGGAATCGAACCCACGTTATCTATGACACCAAACGCCTGATCATGCAGAACAGGCGCCCTGATCACCTCAGTCACATCGTCTCTCATATAAATGTAGCCTGTTTTATAGAACGTGGAACTGTATGACTCGATGATGTTGATCCAAATCCCCGGCCCCCAATAATACAATATTTCACTGGACCATTTGAACATTCCTTACAGCAACTTACCTAACCAAATATAACGTGATAACAATACCACTAATGACAACCACAGCCACAGCCGCACAAACTCCAGCAATTACACCAGTATCAAGTTCAATCCCAGCTGAAAATAAATCAACACCTTGGTGGATTACAAATCCATATGTTGTGGATTACAGATGCATATGATCGAAGTATGCTGGAAGGGTTCGTCTTTTAAACATTCCTGAGAAATCATCAGAGGAGATTCAATTAATTACAGTAAACCTCTCAAATCTTCTCTAAATTGCAAGCGATGGACTGTTCTCTCTCTAAGAGTATGATATACCCACTTTCCTACTCTGTTTCATTCGATTAATGTTAAACCAGTATTTAACACGAGATTCCTTTGTTCTACTTTTTCTTATCTAAAACTCAACTTCAAATATTTCTGGTTGGAAAACGAGTTTGCATTTATCCTTCTAAATTGCCGTCTCATTTGGTCAATTTAGGTATCAGGGCTACACCAATAAACGGATGATGAGGTAACCCGTGATAATTGGATTCTCTTGTGGTTTAAATTACCCATTCTGACTGAAGCATTCTAAATCGGACACTTATAGGTGCATGATACTGTGCTGCCGAGATCGCCCGTATTTCTCAGTCTGCATTTTGTATGATAACGTGCTAATGCATATTTACCGATTTGGTCAAATTAAAAAGTTAGTACGTACGAGAATCTCTGTTTTCATCGACATTTACGTCCCCTGAAACTGGAAAATAATTGGTCTCAAACCGCATGATTATATGATCAACATTAAAACACCCTATTGCAATAGAAACAAGACTCTCGTCATAGAATTGTAGAGAACGGACGAACAGGCAGGTAGACATGCCTCAAAACCAATAGGCTTCTTGTCTGCCCTGGGTTTGAGGTAAAACTGTAATCTAACCACAACCTACTTCCCATGATTTCAAAATAACACATTTCACACCACGTGAACATAACACATTTGCTTTTTCCCAGATTTGTCACATTGGTTCTGGCCAGATAACTCCACGGTTAATATGGTTGTATGTCCCATGGGTGAGCTATAGCAAAGTTTAGTACTAATCTCAAAGCTGGAATAAGGAATATCGCAAAGAAAAAAACTTTTACAGACAAACGGACGGACAGATGAACAGAATTATCTAAAATCAATAGGCCTATTGTGTGCTATGAGCTTGGGACATTCTTATAATACACATCCACACACAACATAGTGCCCCCCTTTATTGATCTTCTCTGACCATCGTGACCATGACCTTTGATCTTAACATAAAGAGGATTTTTCTGTGCCTCATGGACAATTTATATACAAAGGTTGAACTAATTCTTACCTTGGAACAGATTCTCCATTGTTTGCAGGTTTTATAGAGATCTAATCCTAATTTAAGCGAGGATGAATTCATTATTTTCCATTTTGACCTCAAAATAAGTAAAAAAGAAGTTTAGCGTTAACCCATAACCTAGAAATGGGGATTTGACATTTTTGAGAGATCTTCTGACCCCGGTTTGGTAAATAATGGAATAGGATAGTTTTTATGAAAGTCGTGCAACTTAGTTTCACCATGCACCTAATATCACAGATTCAATCCGCGTTTATGACATAAGTATTATCTGTGCAGTTGAATCCATCACCAAAGTATCCAGAATTACAGGTACAGGTGTATCCTCCTGGTATACTCCTACATTCAGCATTTGGGTCACACGGCCCGTCATCGTCACATTCATCAACAGCTTTGAACAGAAATGTCAAACGGAAGAAAATTAGTCGTCTTCTTTATCCAAATCTAGTCAAAGAGGCCAGACGCCTTAAAAGAAGAGGATTTATTGACTGATGAACATCATTCGATATGGGTCTTGGTAGACTGAGTAACAAGCAGGTCGATTTAAAAGGCAACCAATTTATTTTGAAAACCTATTCAGATTATCTGAACGAAATTGGTTACCTCCGTACCATTTGTCGTTTCTCATCAGACATCGTGAGGTTACATGTATAACATTACATTCTTATTCGTGTAATCATTTTGAATTGGTGAACATTTTACAGAAATTCGTTTCAGTTATATAACTTGAATTACCAGAGATATACAACAATGTAGTGTACTTTCGATTGTTTCGTCCAGTAAACATAATCGAAACATCCAAAGACCGGCTTTTCCTGGAACTCAACTCCTTTGATAACGGACTGGAAATTATTAATTTACGACGAATTTAAGCAGCGCTTTTCCAAACTGTTTTAAGTTCACAAATCCTCCTTGCATTTCATATAATTATACTAAATCTACAGCCACCAAAATATTCAATTAATCTAATGATGTCAGGGAGTTTGACTGGAACATATATACGTCTGGAGGCTACAGTTGTGATTGTGAATCATCGAACTTTATCTGAACACCATGCAAGCATGTTGTGACTGTATAAATTGATATAGTGATTGATGAAACCTTAAAACATTTCTGATGAAGGGACCTAAGTATAGAGAGCCGAGGAAAATAAACCTAGAGGTGGACCAGAAAATACTCCTGACTACACTGGGTTAGTTATTGAGAGTATGTTATTGAGTGATCAACGCGAGCAAAGGTTGAACCTACAGTACTCGCTGACTGACTCGACCTTACCAAGAACAAGGTCGTTGAAACAATCCGCCATATTGACAGTGGTACCCTTCCACAAGTAAAGCAAGTACTGAGAAACCTCAATTCGCAAGAAATTATTGCAAATCTCCAGAGTAAATTCGTCCTAGTCCCAGCAGACAATATTCCAAATAATATAATATCCATATGTAAATATTACTATAACCAGGTGCTGGATAAGGTTTTGAGTACAAGCACACTATCGTCGAATACGTCCACTTTCTCCCAAACAGCACAAGTCTGAAAGACATTTGATAACCAGAAAACCAGTTTCTCAACGAAAGGGGTATTTGTCTTCCAACCACCCATAATAATATACGAAAAGTGTCCTGGACTCCCGAAATGCATAAATCACCATACAAAGCTAGATTTATAGCTGGATCTAGAAGTTGCACCACCAAGCTGTTGAACCCTGCGCCCTTGAGGAGGCAAACGCAGTTTGGGAACACTATTGCGCCACTATTTCTGAGAACTTTGGCATTGAATGCATGTGGATAATGAAGAACCCAAAATGTCTTACAGAAGAACTTGATGCGAAAGGACAAGCACCCTACAGACATGTACCCCACATGGGATTCTTCGACTCTCTATACCACAATCCCTCATCAGGAACTTATTGGCCGTCTAAGCTCATTAATAGTATCGGTTTTCAATAAAACTGATCGCCGATATATAAATGTCAGAAGCTATAAATCATTATCTCACTCCACTACATGCAAGGGACATCATTCGTGGAATTTTTTATTTGGTGATAAGAGTTGTTTTGAATTTTTCATTAATAATATTTGTGAAATTTGGCAATACAATATATCAACAGGATATAGGTATTTCAAGGAGTACTGATTGTGTCCCCCTTTTGGCTGACCTGTATCTTTTCTCTTATGTATACGACCATATGCAGACGCTTTCAAAAACAGAAAAACCGCACATCCCTTTCCTTCTCGTTCACCAAACGCTATAGAGACGATCTTCTTGCTGTGGATAATCGCTATATAAATGACGCAATGAATTTATATCCACCTTCACTGGATTTGAAGGAACCTACAGACGGCATATCTTCTTTAGACCTACATCTCTATAAAAATGATGCAGAACTTCTCACTCGTCGGCTTCTGGACAAAAGAGATGATTACAATTTTGGCATGGTAAACTATCCCTACCTGTACAGTAATGTACCAGAGGGACCAGCATCAGGTGTATACATATCTCGCATAATAGCATCGTGTGTTAAATGTGAAAAATTTGATTAACGTACGTCACAAAAAACATAATTGCAGAAACTTATAAAACAGGGATATATCATCAGGCGTCTCCACTCGATACAAATCGCATGCTGATAGCAAAAGACGAGCCCAGCAAGATCTATTGCGGTACGTTTCGTAACTTGTGTCTAATCCCGCTTAATCCGGGTCTTGGGGCCGTATGAACCCATCTACTTCGAGATTCTCACAGTGTTCTTATGAACAGGCGCAATCAAAGTGTGAATGAGATATATCATAGTCGAGATAACGATTTCACAACGAAAATCATATGGATTAAGAATACTGATCAGCGATAAGGATTATATATTTTTGGATCATCATGATGTCTAGCTGGCATCATTGAGAATTGTTGACCGCTTCTCTCTTGCAGTGAACTAGCCTAGCTTCATGTATACTATGATTTATTCTTCTAATTTGGAGCTATCGCTATTATATGAATTAAGTCTTTGAATTATGGACAAGGAAATTCTTTAATGGACGACGGCTCAATATTAAATGACGGACTAGACGCTTGTATATAAAAGTTATTAATAAAAGTAAGATGAAAAATCCAAAAGTAAATTATTAAATCGCTCGTGATGATGTTGAAATATTACCATCTTGATGAGAGTGAACGGGATTCAGTCAGTGTTGTGTTATCCCAACATTATCACATTATTTGTTTAAACTGTTTTAAAGCTGGATGGTAGCGTATATCTCGCCGTCTCTCGAAATCATCGCTATATAGCCGAAGTATTGCTGAACATGACGTTAAATCCCATTCTTTCTCACTCTCTCCCGACGTCTCACATACGTATTATCTAGTGCCCGCTTCTGAAGCTTGCTTTTTCTCTATTGAGAGTTGTTGCAGCCGTTTCAATATTCGTTTATTTTAAGGGTCTTCCCTATCGTCCCGCTTGTGGCTGCGGTTGTGCAACTTCAATCTTTTCATTAAAGTTTCAGGTTCGTCGAATTATGTTCATAAGATACACGATGTATACAGTATTTGCGTCCCTATATCATTGTAAGACTATAAGTGTGTTAAAAAGATTTAGTTGGATTTCCAACTGAGATAGAAGTACCAATAAGTAGGACGTAGTAAATTCAGTATTTAACGACTGTAAATCAAGAGCGTCGAATTTTTTTTTATTTCTCTGAACATATATGAGCAATGACATCTCACCTGTGTTACGTTCACATATATAAGGCAATGTAGTTCCACAGCTATTGTCGTTTAACGTACCGGCGTGCCACAACTCGACACACTTTTCTTCGTTTCCACCGTTCGGTTCGCCTGAATGCCAAGTTCTGACAAACATGTAATTAATTTATATTATAACAGTACTGCGTCAAAAATTGCTGATAAATTCATTTAAATGCAACTAATGCTAATCGTCGTCAGTTCACATTATCCGAATTTTAGCAACTGTGTGGCTTGTATTGTATAAGAGAGGTAACCACTTTCCTTATATCCAGTTATCTACCTTTGTCAGGTTGCATTGCTGGTATACTGGAATTATACCCGCGAAGTAATTATCATGTGCTCGAGCCAGTTACTCTCGTGTTACCAGCTGTTACCAACAGCGATTTACACTCATAAATTTATTCTGAGTTTTCGATTCCTGAAATTGTGAAAGCTGGTTTGTAACTATGGAAAGGCAGAAGAGA
This sequence comes from Hanleya hanleyi, assembly GCA_036873755.1. Classification (NCBI taxonomy): domain Eukaryota; kingdom Metazoa; phylum Mollusca; class Polyplacophora; order Lepidopleurida; family Hanleyidae; genus Hanleya; species Hanleya hanleyi. Next base: position 22,345 of record JAVTVY010010277.1, on the reverse strand, counting down.
GCTGCAGACAGGAGAAAAACTCCGCATTGTACAACCCCTTTGGGTGTAGTACCACCGCTACCGTACTAGTAGTCAGAACGATTTGTGTCTGTGTGACGGTATTTTCATGGTGCAAATATTGGATTTATACTATAAGCTAATTTGTATATGCTAATAATGGATTTATACTATAAACAAATTTGTTTATGCTAATTATGCTTTCCTTTATAGCCATTGGAAAGGGTTCTGATCCGCTAGGTAGCTCAGGGGGTTGGAGGATATAAATCTCATGTCAAGCTTCTTGGACATTTGTTGGTTGTACAGAGATATTTCCCATGTGGGTAAACTTTGCATGCATGTATTTAGCATGATTTGTTTAGCCTTGGTTTGCTTTGTCCTTATATGTAGTCATTTGAGGGCCATGTGTAATTTGCTTTCATGAAAATCATTCCCAGAACTGAATAAAAGCCGTAGCGTAATTATCTCCACACAAATATGTGTTCAGTTGGTTCATGTAGTTAACATTTCATAACTTATGTGAATGGCGAAATATTTGATAAATGCAACTAACTCTAATCGTTAGTTCACATTATCCGAATTTGAGCAACTCTGTGGCTTGTATGGTGTAAGGGAGGTAACCACATTCGCTATTATCCATAGGTATCTACCATTGTCTGATTGCATTTCTGGTATGCTGGAGTTATGCCCCCGAAGTAATTATCATGTGCTCGAGCCAGTTGCCCTCGTGTTACCAGCTGTAAGCAACTATCTAAAACTCGGCCATGGTTTGGTTAGCATAACAATTATTTGCATTCATAACCCGCCGACCCACCCTTGCATCAGTTTTCGTGAAATTAGCCATCTCTCACTAATTCACTGGCAGCATTGTTGTTTGTTATATTTGCACTTATATCATAGTTCGGTTTTGCGTGAAATACCGTAGGTTCCATCGTACACTCCATGCATTATGCATAATTATCCTAGTCTCCATGTTAGAATCTTCTTTGAGCAATTGAGCAATTGAGAACTCACCACAACAGCAGTGGGGCTATCGCACGCCGAACACACTTTCTTGCTTCATAGAAAGTGCGACTTGATGAGGAAAAGAATGAGCCTCTACATGTACCTATTGCACTTTTTATTGACTCAGGTGTTCATTTGGGTGAAGCAATGTTGCTCCTACTGGAATTATTCAATATTGATGAATTTTTCGTCATGGCTTGGAATTCAGATTGCATATATTTATGGGGATGCGGTATTTTCATGGAGCAAATATTGGATTTATGCTATAGGCTAATTTGTATATGCTAACTGTGCTTTCCTTTGTAGCCACTAGGTAGCCCAGGGGGTTGTGGAATATATATCTCCTGTCAAGCGTCATGGGAGTTTGTTAGTTGAACAGAGATATTTCCCATGTAGGCATAATTTGTATTCAGGAATTAGCATGATTTGTTTAGCCTTGGTTTGCTTTGTCCTCATATATAGCACTTTGAGGGCCATGTGTAACTTACATGAAAATCATTCCCAGAAAAGATTAAATGCCGTGGCCTAATTATCTCCATACAAATATGTGTTCAGTTTGTTCATGTAGCTAACATTTCATAAGTTATGTGAATGGCGAAATATTTGATCATATGCGAATTATAAGATCACTTTCAAATAATTTAAAGGGAATGATGCTTGTTTTCATATATTTGTTGAATAAGCGTTCTACTATTATCCTCATTAAATGAGCACGCATGCAACTGAAATACCTACATAGTACGGATGTTCCGTCAACCCAGGTCCATTCCGAATCATCTTCTGGTTTATACAGACCGTACCACCATCTTGTATCCGATGTCAGTTGACTGAATAGACGTTTTATCTGAGTAATTATCCAATCCTTGTAAAATAAAATGTGGAAAATGTCATTGACGCAGTAATCGTAGTACAGCCACGAGAAGAGTCCAATATACCGTTAACCACTAAAACATGCTCAGAAAACACCTGGCTGGCGCTATCTCAGTCTCGACTATCGTAGTTCCATCGTCGCACAAACAAAAATGCTATTCGTTTCGCTATGTCATCGGGGTTGGCGTAACCTGCCCGAGAGCCTTTCTCGTCGAGATTGACGTGAGAGAAATATATACAATGAAACAATTTCATCATTCGAAACTGTTCTTCGTCGTACTTTATATCTAATTTTGCAACTGACTGAATCAAAAATCTAAGAATTACCTGCTCTTCCGATGTTCCTATAGCCACTAGATCTCCAGAGTTATTTCGGCAAGAGCGACGAGCATCTTCCCAGTTCTTGGTTCTCCCGGAACCGGTTATGATGGAATAACAGCTGTCTCCCCATGCCAGAGTGTAATTCGCAGAGCTGTTCAACGAGGAATGTATGGACACTCGAGTACTAGCCCACATCAACAATTAAAAAACATCTTGGACAGAGGTTGATGTCATAAAATGCTAGTCTTCATTGGTATCAGCGTTTCCACACCTGGGAGATACTTTACTATTTTCTTCACTATAGATTTCTGAATGGCCTTCACAAATTTGCATTACTTGTTTGATTGAATAGGGCAATCCAGGATGAATCGTGCAGCGTGAACGCGCAGAAATTTAGATATACTATAACTGGATGCACTGGCGATGGCACACACATTCGTTGTCATTTTCTATAGAGTCTCAGCAAAGTTAAACTGCGGTTCTTCTTTTCAACGGATTTTCGCCAGTAAACTTGGGGTGAATTGTGGGGTAAATGGAGTCACAAATGTGTACAAATCAGCTATGGATCATTATCCACAATAGTAATTGTAACGCATTTAGGCTCAATTAGTTGTATGTAGTGTAGGGTTTAAGGTGGTCATAGTAACCATTATCTAACATTTATGTTGTCTGTCGAGGATTGTTCAAATAGACTGACCTATGATGACAGCTATCGCGTGAAACAGCTCAGTTCAAGCAAATGACTGTTTCGAGCTAAAACTAACCCTTTGAATCTGGCGAATAAAATTTACCCGGTTGAGCAAGTGTTTTAAGTGACTCAGATGAACCCACATGGCCACCGTTTTGAGTTCAACAGCTGAAGATTATGCCAACTGAATAAAAATGGGCATAATGTAATGTATTACATGTATTCGGCTCATTTAAGACGAAAAAAACACGAACGAATTTCCGGATGACGCTTTATGGTCGCCATTTTGAAATAAACTGTCATTTTTAATTTCAGGACTAGGCAAATATGTTAAAATGGTATTTGGCTATGATGTGGGACCCTTTTCGATTTGCACAATCAACTAAGAATAATGCCTTGATCTATACGAGCAACATGGAAAAACAAGCGTTTCTGAAAATCCCACATGGCTGCCATATTGAGTTTGACCATCGTATTTTGATCTTGGGGATATGCAAATAGATTTAAAATGTGCATAAGCCCTTAGGCTAGGCTTAGAAATCCCTCCTATTTTGATAAATTTGCAAAAATGAGGTAGAATAATGCCTTGAACTATACGAGCAACAGGAAAAAGTATGATTTTCAGATGACTCCATATGGCCGCCATTCCGAATTTGACCATCAAATTTTGATCTTAGGTATATGTAAATCAATTCAAAATGAAAATAAGATGTTGGTCTATGCTTAGAGATCCCTCAGATTTGATAAATTTACACGATGAGCTATGAATAATGCCTTGAACTATACGAGCAACAGCCAAAAGTGTGATTTTTGATGACCCTATATGGCCGCCATTTTGAATTTGACCATCAAATGTTGACATCTGGCACATATAAATAGAAACAAAATGGATATAAGATGTTACGCTATGCATAGAGATCACTCAGTTTTGATAAATTTGCTCAGTGAGCTAAGAATAATGCCTTGAACTATAAGAGCAACATGAACATGTGATTTTCAGATTACCCCACATGTCCTACATTTTGATCTTAACCATCACATTTTATGCTGAAAATTAAGCACATTCATAATAGGCATCAGATGCTAATCTTCTATGTGAGATCCTTTTGTTTTAACTAATTTGCACAATGAGTCAAGAATAAGGCCTATTATATGAATAACTTGAAAAAGGGCGATTTAAGGATGAACCCACATGAGCGCCATTTGAATTAACGCATGATGGTCAATCACTAGAATTATAGAAATGAGCTCAAAATTAGCCAACTATAATAATCCAAAAATAGAGAAAGTTTTCGAGAGAGAGAGAAAGAATTAAGGTTTATATATTCCGGCTATATAGCGAAGATCAAACAAAATTCTAAGTATTTAAGATAATCCGACACATCAAAACATACATTAAAACTTATACAGCAAACCGATTTCACTGAAATAATCTAAGATACAGTCTTCTTTCACCCGACTAAAAAGACATTTTAAAGTAGCTGCTCGATAAAAAGAATCTCTTACCATCTAAAAATCTAAAAATCTATGCAGTCCATAAGAATATGTTTCACTGTGCGATCTTCGTGGCATGGAATGCACCTTGGGACTGGCTCCATTTTTTAGTAAACGTTCGTGAGTTCATCGTGTATGGCCGATTCTACATCGCCTGGTCATGGCTTGATCGAAACGTTTCCGGCGGTTCAGATGAGTATAGCCTACAGTTAATTTTTAACTCATGAAGTTTGTTATTATTCACAGCATTCCATAAAGATTGAAACAGTCTTCGCCCTCGATTTTCAATCATTCTGGTGATATCGCGTTCAAAAAGGCACAAGATTTCCAGACCCTCAATCACCCAGGCCACAAAGGGTTAACTCGGATTACTTCAAACTCGAGAAAGAAAACTTGGCACTAACAGTTATCTCGCTCGGAAAGTTCAATCTATGAGAAAATACATGCTGCCCAAATTCACAAACAAAAACAACTGAAATACCCTGCAATACTTATCTTAAAATTCACCCTTACAGTAGAACTACTTCAGATTGCATATTCATTTCTTTTGCAAATAATTTTAATACAAAATGTTTTTAATTATTTTAAGGCCCATCTATTGGCCATCTTTGATCTTTCTTGATCTTGAAATGAGCTCAGAATGACTTCAAATTGCCAAAGTTGTCTTGATATCCAATCTACATTGAGCCGTACTGCATACAATTACAACGCATATAAGGGAAGTGGGAAGAGGTGCCGACATACTGACAGATCCACATGACTTCACAGTATAGTCTTCTGGTTAACCTATTCTAAAGCACATACCAAGAATCTAACGATTCGTGATATGTGTTGTGTCTCAGGTACGCTTTTATTGTACCTGTTCACGTGGCAACTTGAATGACATGACCACACGGCCCCTATAAGCGGTATTAGATACAAATCTAGAGAGTTATGATGGAAATGCTCTGACAACTCGTATATTGGTAATTGGTGAGCGGTGTCGCTGTGACAACTCGTACACTGGGGATTGGTGAGCTGTATCGCCGTCAGATGAAAATGACGGCATTTAACACAAAAGACTAGTCTGTAAGGCCCGATGTCGACATTGTATATCATGGTACAAACTATTCATAGGTCTCTTATAATCATTTTACATCATGGTATACATTACTTAAATCCTAACAACAAAATGGCAGTTTCGGCGATTTTATACTTTGGTACAAAATATATACAGGCATCTCATTGTTACAGGGATGACCAACCATATGTATAGTCTAGAAAACGCCAGCTTTAGTATTAACAAACAAACCTCGTTCCTATATCGGATCGACCTGGGCAAAAACAGTAATATGAACCATCAGTGTTCCTACATCGGCTCACATCTCCACAGTTATGCTGACCGGTCAAACATTCGTCGGCATCTGAAGAACAACAACACGGATATACGGTATACTTATAGTAAACCAGCCCCGGCCACAAGCAACTCTCTATACCATCTGCTGAACGACAAACAATGATAGCTGTCACTCAGTGAGTTCAACTTGTCTTCGTTCTTCGTTCTTGTTTTTGCCTTTTCAAGCATAAAAGGTGCCAACTGTTTTCATTTCACATTAGATAAAATTTGTATTTGTTATGCAGTGACTGCGGAGAACATTCCATAACAGAGAATCTTCAAATCTGAAAGAAAATGGACCAAAAATGCATTTCTAGAATATGACGCTATTCTTACGTCATCGCAGCGGCCAGTTGTGGTTAGTACAGGGCTATACCACCAATTACCACTAAACGCTGTGTTAATGGAAGGCAAAATAAATGAAATCCGAGGTATTATAGAAAATAAGTTTGATTATTATTATTTGTCTGTCTAATTATCTCTAGATCACTCTGTGGCATCATCAAACCTCTTTTGCATACCAAATATATAAAAAAAACTCACAATCTTCTAAGTACAATGTCTTGGCAACCGGCGGAAATATTTTGATAAAATGAACGCGCAGTTATTCAGATTAAACCTGGCAATTACATATCATTCTTTGATCAAATTTGTAATCCACTCAGATTCCACTTTTACATTTTATATTTCAGAATAGTTGAGTAAGCCCATTCATCTAAAACTCCATTTCCTCGATCGGCAACTAGGTTATTTGCGCCTCATCAGATTCTAGCTTGACAATGCCGTCTAAGACCCACCGCACCACACATTTTCCCGCAGCCGGCGTTAATTGAGCTACCTCGTGTGGTCATCTCGAACGCGTTGTGGTAAGCACTGAAGGAGATTTTCCTGCAATCAAGTCAACGCACAAAAACCGTGACATATCCTGTCCTATTCACAAACAAATATAAGATAACTTAGAGTAGTATTACCTGTGCAGTGGAAGCCATCACCAAAGTTTCCATAATTACAGGTACAGTTGTAGCCCCCTGGATAATTCCAACAGTACGCATTTGTGTCACATGGCTTTTTTTCTTCACATTCATCCACGTCTTTTACCGGAAATACCGAATGAAAGTATATTAATATAATAAGTTTGACATGGATCTTTGTAGACTGAGTAACACATGATTATGGTTTGTGCTTGGTTCACAGAGATAGTTGCAATGTACATTTGGTACGGCTACAATGGATTGACAGTGATATTTACAAAGTAAATTTAGACATGGTACAATAATTTGATATATTATGCGATGCAGATTTGGTACTGTCACACCGATTTGACACTGGAGGGTTGAAGATACATTTTGCATTGTCATAATAACGATTTGCAACGATTGCCGTTAGTATCCTGAGGAAACGGAAGTTATTTCCTTATTATTCCCGTGTAAAAGGAGTCGCAAAACGAATGTTTATACATACATGTATGCTTGATAACTGTGCTGAATGATTAGACACACATGCTTAGTTATATGTGTTTGACCAAGGATCCCATCATGAACTCAAGTAGAAAGCATATGTCAATACCTTACTTCTCCAAGATTGCGACAGGCAGAAGGTATAGACATTCGCACCTGCCGGCGAATTTCAAATCGAGAGGACAAAGTTGTGGAATAAATCATCTCATAATATAAATTCCCGTTTATCACGCTCTTCATGTGTCAAGTTACTTAGTGTCACAAGCGCGGTGTCTGCCGCCATCTCGAGAGTTACTCGACAGTCCAGTCAGAGACGAGCCCTCAGTGGCCGAGTGGTCTAAGGCGCTTCGCTAGTGATAGCTAGCCTCACACCGCATGTTACAGTCGGCTGACTCCGACTTCCTTCACCAACCAAACTGACTGTCACCGTATTAGTGTAATAACTTTGCTGTGATATTACACGAAATCCCCCCTTCCAGTAAGAGACGTTATAGATAAAGGACGATCAGACAAGTTAACATCACAAAAGGAAACTATACTTCTGCTAGCCAACAAGATCCAAAACCTTGACAGAATGCAGTTATTGACATCTGTATTCGAAATTTATATTTATTTTGTATTATAAAAGTCTATGCCCATGCATGAGGTCACGTTTCTTCGGACTGATTTTAATAGCCATTAAAACTTCATTTCCTTGTCTCACAAGTGGGTTACTTGGGCCTCACCTGATTCTCTGACGTCAGGATTCCATTGAACGAAACATTTTTTTCCTCACCGAGCTCTACACAAGATACATCATGTGGTCATGTCGAACGCATTATGGATAGCACTAGACGAAACATTCCTGCAATCAAGTCCACGTACAAAACCCGTGACATAGCCTATCGAATTCATAAAATATATAACATTTGTCAAAGTAGTATTACCTGTGCAGTTGAATCCATCACCATAGTATCCTGAATGACAGGTACAGTTGTATCCCATTAGATCATTCAAACATTCTGCATTGGTATCACAAGGCTCTTCTGCTTCACATGGGTCAACAGCTTTGACCGGAAATGCCAAATGAAAGTATATAAATATAATAGTGCCCCACATAACCGTTGACTATTGGTGCGATTCAGTGATGTTCTACTTTATTCAATTATACCCAAAGATGACAGTCTCATTCGAACGAAGAGCATTTAGTGATTACAAGCGTCTGGCCCGTCATTCATAATTCAGCCGTCGTCCATTAGAGAATATCCGCGTCCATAATCCAAAGACCTATTCCATATTTCATATAACAGAATTAGCACCAAATTCAAAAAGACAATCATAGTATACATAAACATAGGCTTGTTTCCTGCAAGAGAGAAGCGGTCACCAGTTTTCAATGATGCCGGCAAGACATCATGATGTTCCAAAATATCAAATCCGTATCGCTGATCAGTATTCTTAATCCATCATATTCGTTGTAAAGTCGCCATCTAAAGAATGATGTATCTCAGTCACGCTTTGATTGTGCCTGTTCATATGAGTACCATGAGGATCTTGAAGTACGTGGGTTCATACGACCCCTAGCCCCGGGTTAAGCGGAATTAGACACAAGTTGCGAAACGTAACGCCATAGATCTTGCACGCTACGCTCGTATTTTGCTATCAGCATGCGATATGTAGCGCCAAATTTGAGAAACTTTGAGTGGAGGCGCCTGGTGGTGTAGCCCTGTTTTAGCAGTTTCTGCAACAATGTTTTGTGACGTTGATTAAAATCGCCACATTTAACACAGGATCTAGCAACTGCTACTAGGCGTGATATGTATACGCCATATGCAGGTCCCACTGGAATATTACTGTCCAGAACGGAATAGTTTACGATGTCGAAATTGTAATCATCTCTTTTGTCATACAGTCGACGAGAGAGAAGGCCGGCTTCATTTTTATAGAGATATAGGTCTAAATATGATGTGCCTGTATGGGTATGGGTTATCTGTAGTTTCCTTCAAATCCAGTGAAAGTGGGTATATATCCTTCACTGCGTCATTTATATAGCGATTATCCACAGCGAGAAGATAGCGTCTAGATAGCGCTTTGTGAATGAGAAGGAACGGGCTTTGAATGGATCGGTTTTTGAAAGCGCCAAATTTCACATAGATATTATTAATGAGAAATTCAAGCAACTCTATAAACAAAGAAACGTCCCATGAATGATATCTCCTGTATGTAGTAGAGCTAAAGAATGCTTTATGGCATCAGACATTAATATATCTACGGTCAGTTTTCTTGAACACATATGCTATTAATGAACTTAGACGGGCGATAAGGTCCTGATGAGGGATTGTAGTATAGAGAGTCGAGAAATCCCATGTGGATACATGTCTATACGGTATGTGACCTTTAGCATCAAGTTCTTCCGTAAGACATTTTGAGTTTTTCGATATACACATACATTCAACACCAGAGTTTTTAGAAATAGTGGCGCAATACCTTTCCCAAAATGTTTTTACCTCCATGCTGAACATCAGTGTTCAGCATGGGCTTTGGTAGAGGGAGTAACATGGAGAAAATTGTTTCAAAAATTCAAAACACGTTCCTTCTCATTCACCAAACGCTGTATATACGATCTTCTCGCTGTGGATAATCGCTATATAAATGACGCAGTAAGGGATACATATGCACCTTAACTGGATATGAAGATACATATAGCCAATGGCACGTCATATTTAGACCTATATCTTCATGGAAATGAAGCGGGCCTTCTCTCTCGTTGACTTTGCGACAACAGAGATGATTACAATTTGGACATCGTAAACAATCCCTTTCTTGATAGCAATATTCCTGTGGGACCTGCATATGGCGTATACATATCGCACGTTATAGCGTTTGATCCGTTGTTGTATGTGAAGATTTTAATCAACGTCACAAAACAATATTGCAGAAACTTACAACACAGGGCTATAACACAAAGCGGCTCCACTCAATGTTTCTCAAATTTTGCGATGCATATCGCAGGCTGATAGCAAAATATGAGCGTAGCGTGCAACATCCCATGTACTTCAAGATCCTTATGTTCATATGAACAATCGCAATCAAAGCATGACTGAGATACATCATACTCTAGATAACGACCTTACAACGAAAGACATACGGTTTAAGAATACTGATCAGCGATACGAATTTTATATTTTTGGAACATCATGATGTCTTGCCGCTTCTCTCTTGCAGGAATCTACTCTAGTTTTATGTATACTATGATTCTTTATGAATCTGGTGCTGGTGCTGTTATATGAATTTCGTCTTTGGATTCGTTAATTCTTTATTGGACGATGGCTGAATATTGAAAGACGGACTAGACGCTTGTATCTTCGTCTCCAGTGACCTTGATCGTTGCGTTTTGATCTCTGTAGGATCTTGTTTGACATAACTAAGCTCGAGGTATTCATGTCGTTTGATCACAATTCACATCCTTGAACATATCAACATCGTATATTAAAACAGTGTTTTCAGTAATTCCCTGCTTTGAGGCCACAGTGACCTTGACTTTTGACTTTTTGGTCCCACTAATGTATCCACTCAAAAGGTTTCTGTTCAATGAATCAAAGTGACCATAACCGTTTATTTCAATTTTGCTTCGTGATAGTTCGTTTTTTCATATATCCACTCACAAAATGAGCTGCTTCATTTTTTCTTATTTATAGGCCACAGTGAACTTGACCTTTCATCATTGAAAACTGTTGACCGCTTCTCTCTTGCAGGAAACAAGCCTATGTTTATGTATACTATGATTGTCGTTTTGAATTTGGTGCTAATACTGTTATATGGAATATGGAATAGGTCTTTGGATTATGGACGCGGATATTCTCTAATGGACGACAGCTGAATTATGAATGACGGACTAGACGCTTGCAATTTGATCAACTGACCTCAAGTTTGACGCTCGACATCTGCGTGGGGTGGTAGCTGTCCTTGCTTAATTTGAGAGGAATCGGTCCAGTTGAGAAAATAAATATATCGAGAGGAGACGGGTGAGAAGGAGATGAACGCGCATCTCACAGGGCATTGCCAGATGCAGGGATAAAACCGTTTGTTATCCGGTTTCTATCCGTATTATTTGATGGCGATATTCGTCCGACGTATGTCGGTCCGTTCGTGTTCTGTCTATATCTGTTTTCTGTCTACAGTTGCAATTTGTGGGTGGATAATCTAGGTGGGGGCGATATGTCGCGTACTCAAACTGAGTTCGATGTCAGAGGTTAAAGGTCAAAGGTCACTGGCCTAAAAACCAGGAAATCCTTGATCTGTTAGTGTCCGGTATATATCTGTGAACCCAAAATAGGAATCGGTAAATATCACAGTTTGTATCAATTGTCAGGTTAGGATGAAGATATGTCACGTACCAACACGGATGTCAATGTCATAGGTAAATTTAACTGTGACCCCCAAATCAGGGAATCCTTTAAAATTGGAAGTCAGTAGATTCATTACCCGGAAAAGATGTGTCACGTACCAAACCTAAGGCCAAGGACGCTGTAACACCAAAATCAGGAATTTGACTCTTTCTTGTCAGTAAATACATGAGGGAGAGAGGATGTGATGTATATCAAAGTTGAGGTCACGGTCAAAGGTCAAGGTCGTCCATATTGGCTCCTTTTTGGCATTTTTACTTTATAGCTTCGTTGCCGCATTAAAAAGTGATAAATTCAATCAGCTTACAAGACCGTTTGAGCACCCATATTCTTTTGGATAAAGTTTATCGGTTCGTTTAATGAAAATAGATTTCTCTTCTTTTTTTCCTGTACGACTCACGAAAATATTTAGTTATATTTACATCTGAAATAGGACCGTACCAATAAGTAGGCCGTACTAAATTTTGGAAATGAACCTTCTGGGATACATATTTAACCACTGTGAATAAAGCGCATATCGTATTCTGTTTTTATTCATCTGGAAATATATAGGCAACTTCATCTCACCTGTATTACGTTCACATATATACGAAAGTGTTGTTCCACAGCTATTGTCGTTTAACGTACCAGAGTGCCACAACTCGAAACACTTTTCTCTGTTTCCGCCGTTTGGTTCACCTGAATTCCATGTTCTGACAAACATTTGAATAATTCATGTTATAGCAGTGATGTCTCTAACATTCCGATAAAAACAATTCATGTGCAAATTACACTCTCGAATAATTTAAATGGAACGATGCTTTACTTATACTTTTTGAATAGGTCTGTTGTTATTATCCCATGAACTGAGTATATGTATATTGGAATAGCTACATTACATTGTTGCTTAGAGATGTTCCGTCTACCCATGTCCATTCCGAATCATTTTCTGGTTTATACAGACCGTACCACCACCTTGTGGCAGATGTCAGTTGAACGAATAGACGTTTTATCTGAGTAATTACCCAATCCTGGTAAAAGAAAATATCATTGGTGAAGTATCCACACTACAGCCACGATACAGTCGCGATTACAGTTCCCATTACCAGTACATGGTAGACCATCCCTGCCAAAACTCGCTGCGTTGAACAACTACCAAATGTATTAAAGTTATAGTTCAATACATTGAAAATCAACCAATCATAGTCTCCGAATTAAATGTATTCAAACTGTAATATCATTACTTTAAAAATCAAGGAATCATAAGCTCCGCATTTCAATGTATAGATAATGTAATATCAATGTATTGAAAATCAGCCAACCACATTTCCCAGTTTTCAATGTATTGAATTTCAACCATTGAAACGAGGTTATTCTCGGTGGTTTGCCATTCTGCTTTTCGCCATCTTGGTCAGCGAGGCCGGACCGATGCAGTAATCGAGCAACTATATCCTGATGCTAGTGAACCGCTACATACATGTGTAACATCGGATTAGAAATATTGCAACAAATGATAATTGTTTTCCCTCTTTATCACGTTTAATGTATGCTAATTAGGTCAGTCACATAATGTGGCCGGGACATTCTTGCGTGGATAGTTCCGACATTAAAATGCATATGACGATTTGACCGAACTTTAACTCTAGTGAACAGGGTAAATTGTATCAAGGCCATGAATCGAGGGGATGAAAGGACCCCTTTTGTTGACGTTTTTCCGTTTCATTTCAACTGTTTCAGCAAGTCAACGTTTTTTTGGTCCATTAATTGTCAAAGTGTTTGCAATAACTAAAGCATGCTAGATTCTAACTAATTTGAAATGCCCAATTAAAGGGGGTCCGTTAGTTGGCCCTGCATATAGCTGTATATATACGAATATATATATTTATCATGCGACTCCGTATTTCAAATCTGCTGGGAAAATAGGGAATTTGCTGGACGATGTATGAGAGGCTCATACAGAATCATACGAGAAACTAACTGATGTAAACTAAATTCGTCAACATTTAAAAAAATCATTGAACACACTTTCATTCAAAGCATCAGTGAACACACTTTCATTCAAAGCTGAAAACAGACTTAAATGAAGTAGATTTTCTTTAGGTTTATTGATCGATCCTCAATTGGACAAAACTTTCTCGAGAGAAAACCGAGAATCTTTTCTCAGTGGAAGAAAAGAATTAAAATCCGATTCAAATTAGTTCTTCTATCGACTTCGTCTACTCCCTAAACTAATTAGATTGAAATGAAATCTATCAGATTGAAATTAGTGACCAATCTTTTATTGGATTGAAAAAATTTAATCTAATAGATTGAAAACGATAAAGTGAATCTGTTGTGGACAGAAAATTCAATCTACCAGATTGAAATTTTCAACCTAATAGATGAAATATTCAATCGAATAGATGGGTCACTAATTCCAATCTGATAGATTGAATTTTCAATCTAATTATTTTAGATAGTAGCTTGGTATCCTGCCTAGCATGTTACTTTGCTAACATTTTGCAGTAGATTTGGAAACCAGGTTTTCTGTGTAGAACTAAATATCCCATCATGTGCTCGGATCCGCTGATACACCCATGATCCAGAAGTGTGTTCCCGACGTGTATGTCCCTTTTTATCCCTCAGCCCATAGGGCTGCGGGGTCTTGTCGTTGCCATGTACGTCCGTCCGTCCGTCCGTCCGTCCACATGTGTTCTTGTCCGCCGAATACCTGCAGATCTATTAAGTCGGGCCTGACCAAACGTTGGGGACAGCTTCCTGTATGGTGACTGATGAAATGATTAGGTTTTCAGATGGCTATGATGATTTTATGATTTTCAACTATTTTTTATTGTTTATTGATGCTCACCTTGTGTACTGCTATCTATGCCCATCAGGAACCCTTGGTTGAATGTTGCATTGTGACTTTTGAGGGTTCCCTGATTCCAAGAAGCTCTGTGTAGCGGTCCATTAGAGATTTAGGCCATCTGAAGATATGTCCATCGGGAACCCTAGGTTGTATGTTGCATTTTGACTCTTGAGGATTCCCGTATTCCAAGAAGCCCTGTGTAGCGGTCCATTCGAGATTTAGACCATCTGAGATAAGCCCATTGAGAACCCTTGGTTGTATGTTGCATTTTGACTTGTGAAGGTTCCCTGATTCCAGGAAGACCTGTGTTGCCGTCCATTCGAGATTGACACCATCTGAGAATGGTTATCATTGGATGGAACCTCAGGGCTTTAAATTAATTCACAAAACTTGTTACTGCATGCTCTGGTACTTTAATTCCTCAGCGAGTAGGCCAGTAAAGTTTCTGGAGGTTTAGCAGATTCTTGATGTGACAGGGGCAGTGGCATCTAATTATTTTAGGCCTGCATTCAAGAATATCTTTAATTGGAAAACAAACTGTTTTGCTGCTTCTTTATTGAAACCGTGATTCCCAGTTGCTTCTCAATTCACACATTTTTGTGATATATGGGCGGCATATCTGGATACGGATTAGAGAAACTATAACCAATTTTTTAGATGACCTTTGATGCGCTTATGGTGTGCAGCAAGTATACGGTTGGCAAAAACAGTTTGGGTCCAGTTTTTGACAGTTAACAACCAACCAACGTGATAATTGAGGTACATATTTTAGCTCCATTCTGGTGGTTTAACAGCACCACTCATGCATGTGTCTCGGGCAGTTGAGCGGGATAAAAATGAAACTGTTGAAAATGAAACAATACACTAGCAGGTATGTTTTTGCCTATTGGTTTGCTGATCCAGGCAGAAAATCTATAGTTTGTGTGTTGCAGGCTTCTATGGGACTGCAGTCAGGTTGTTATTGTTAGTAGTTTGCTGGTAAACTTACGGGTCCCTTCTGCCCGCTGCCAACTTACATAATTTTATCGAGCAAAGGAGAGGAAGCAGCACTGTGGTGAATGAGCAATGATAGATTTGAGTTCCACCACATTCCGGCTGTTTTCATGCAATACTGTCCACAACTAACTAATATTTGAAAGATTAGATGCATTTCACAGCTTTCACTTTCACAATTTCACGCTGTCAAAAAAATTCAATCTTCAAAATTTCTTGTTATTACTGGTTTAGGCGATTACCAAAGATGGGCATAATTTGTGAGTGTCCCGACTGTTTCATTCTGAGCAGTCAACTGTCGCAATTATTTGTTACTGGTACAACATAATGTTTTTATTTTCTTCATCGAACATATTATGGTACCTTTGAAATTATTTAAAACTAGGTCAGGATAACCTATTTCTGGCCAGACCCACATCAATTTTGAACCTGTTCACGTACCTCGAGCTTATCCCACCTCCCTCCAAATAATAATGATAATGGTGAGCATATGTCAATCAATGTCTTTCTATGCCAATAACCTGTTATCATACTTGCTCATGCATGATCTTTCTTGTCACTGATAAAGCTACACTTTCATGCATGCTGTAATCCCGCCGCAGCGCTCGCGTTATGCTACTCGAGTCTATTATACGTATGGTACATACATGTATATCACGCAAACCATATCCTACATGACCAGAAAAAAAAATCGGGCAGAGGGGTCAGTGCACCTTTTAGGTGCTTGCAATTCATGTTATAGATGAACACGTGTGAAAAAATAATAACGCCGACAATATTCCCTATTTGGTTTGAAACAGACACATTCAGACCGGTGAAAGGTTGATCTGGCTGGTGGATGTACAACCACACTCATCATTGTCGGTCTACATTTATGAAGAATGATAAAAGAAAGTTATGCATGAAAATTTGGTATTCAATTCAATTCTTTTAAAATCGCGACGAATATAACACCTTGGCATCGCATTGCTAAAACAGCAGCTACAAATCGATATTCTCTCGAAGCGTTCTTCATCAAAATTCTTCCACATCCTCCAGATCAATATAATACAATTGATTCCCGATGGAAATAAACAGACGATATCGAGAAAATCAATAATGGATTTTCGTTTTTTTTCATTTTGATCTCTCGACATTCCCTCCAAACTTAACAAAGTCCTCATTGAAAGGGAAAATTATATGTTGTTGAGACGCTTACTAAACTAAAACTAAACTAACCTGGTGCAAACACGTACACCTGCCTCTGTAACAAGCCACATGCATTTGGCTTTGTAATAAGCTCTGCCAGACGCTTTTCAATACACTGTAATAACACTTATTTTTGGTAGATTTTTCAGTGGGTTACGATTAATATTTCAACAAATTGCTAACTGTTCAACGCAAAGAATTTTAGCAGGTAGGGCCTACCATATGAAACTTACACCGAAGACACGTGGGTAGCGCATTATTCACAAGTGTGTTCTTCGTCGCACATTAATTTGGCAATTGACCGAATAGCAATAATCACCTGCTCTGCCCATGTTCCTATAGCCACTAGATCTCCATCGTTATTTTGACAGGAGTGTCGCGCATCTTCCCAGCTTTTTTTCTCGGACGGGGCGGCTATGATGGAATAACAGCTGTCTCCCCATGCTAGAGTGTAATTCTCAGAGCTGCAAAAAAAAAGAATAAATGAATATTCAAGTATCATCTCACATCAAAAACTAATAGAAAACTTAAAAGTGGGTAATATATACTTATAGTCTTGCTTGGTATATGCTTTTCCAGACTTCGGAGATACAGTGCTATTTTATTTGTTATAGATTTGAGCAACGACCTTCGGAATTTGGCGTTATAGCCCTTTTTGCTTATCCTTGAGTCTAGAGAGATTAAACTTGCCACAATGTATCTATGAGTCAAGCTTTAACCGCCAATGCAAAAATATCCAAAATGGCTGTCATCGTGACGTCGCAGTGACGTCATTTTTCCCCAAAAAATGCATTTTTTTTGCCAATGTTTGTCCAGATTTTTCAATTTTTTTATTTATGCAAATTTCTTCGCATTAACTGATGAATAATTGGAAAATAATTATATGATATGAACTAAAATACTCTTGGCCACTTTTGCATGACAAAATACAAATATATCTAGAAGAAAAATGGTCAAGATACTATTTTTGTTGCGCTCATACGGCCGCCATCTTGAATTTGCCCATGAAGCTTTGACCTGAGACTTTTGCCAATAGACTCATATTGACGACACTGTGATAAGCTATGAATCATAACCAAAGCTCTCAATGGTTAGTAGTTCCAGAGCCAGAGTTCCAGAGGAAATTACAAGCGTCTGGTCCGTCATTCATAATTCAGCCGTCGTCCATTAGAGAATATCCGCGTCCATAATCCAAAGACATTCCATATTCCATATAACAGTATTAGCACCAAATTCAAAAAGACAATCATAGTATACATAAACATAGGCTTGTTTCCTGCAAGAGAGAAGCGGTCAACAGTTTTCAATGATGCCGGCAAGACATCATGATGTTCCAAAAATATCAAATCCGTATCGCTGATCAGTATTCTTAATCCATAATATTCGTTGTAAAGTCGTCATCTAAAGAATGATGTATCTCAGTCAGGCCTCGATTGTGACTGTTAAAGAGGGAAGAGGAAGAAAGACAATTTAGCTAAAGGTGTTCCTGGAACTACATGTACATGTGATATACTTTAACTGTTAGTCTCCCGAGGCCCGCCCTCTGTAGATGTCATTCGACATATATGTAGCTTTATTGGTTTGGTCGAAACGAGTCGTACGACGTCGGGCATTACAGGTTAGTTTTTCTGGGTATTCTTGCATTTTCCTGGTTTATCCCATGTTGAGGCGTTTACTCCATCGGACATATTTGATGCTCATCCATTAACATCAAATGAGTTGGTTGTTTGAGCTGATCTGTCATCATAGCTCCAGAGCTAGCGTTTCTGGTTCCACGTGGGTACGTGGATACTTAGTCCCCACGTGAACAATAAAAGCGCGGCTGAGATACTAAGGCTGAGATACTAAGGCTAAGTCCGAGAATCCACCGTATTCTCAGGTCTGAAAGTGCTATGGTTGCTTTAAAATCGCCAGACGTCGTCAATTTTTCACACCTCTTGCATATCGCTCCAAGCTACCTCGTAACACTTTTATCCCCGTTCATATATGCATGCTCTTGTGAAAGTTCGTTTGTAAAGTGACGGGCAACGAGTTTTGGTTTGTGTCGATGACCTCCTATACCATGTATACATGTATCACGAATATTGAATTGATCTTGCGAAAAGGCTTTCCCCTTATTTGCAAGAATTTTGTCCTGAACCATGTATGCAGTTCCCTGGCATCATTTATCCACCATACTGAGTACACTCTAGATATTAATGATTTCTCCCTTAAATCCATCTTTTTGCAAACTACAGTATATGAGTGACTGTATGTTCTTCCAATTTTCTTCACAAATCAATCGAACAACCGGATTTTTTAAGGATATGTGACGTTAATATGTTAATATGACGTTAAAAACTCCGTTGTGGGTGATGGTAATAAAACTGCTTATTTTATTCAATGCAAAGCCTTCTAAAACATCTTCGTCTTGAAGTTTACGTACTTAAACATGAGCCTTGAAAAAAAACTGCGAAGGTCAAATAAAAATGCAAATATGATTGATCAAAGGAAGCTCCCTGTTCTATTATGGGGGCATTTCTAAGGGAGGATTTTCTCTAGTAGCAAAAATATGACACCTCAGAACAAAATCGTAATTGGTCCATTTCAATAATTAAAATTCGTGGTATATTGTATGGCAATATAATTTTGGCTTGAAGTATCACATTTGTTTGACACAAGAGAAAATCCTTCTTTGAAATTACTCCCAAGACATCAAAATAGACGAGGGAGCAATTTTTTTCTTCATAATCCATTTTCATGCAAATGACAATCGCCATTTTTTCGAAGCTGATACTTCCTTATGAAACCTTCACCAAAACATAACTTTACGGGTTTTGGATTTAAAACACAATTTCGCTTTATTACCACACATGAAAGGGTTGTTCGTACGTCAGCGTCACATATCCTTTGCTTCAAATTGCTCAGCATGTTTAAAACATTAGAAGATAGCCTTTGGTCACTGCAATCATGAAACCTGATTTTCAACGCAGCAGCTATAATAAAGCATGCTTTCCACCATCCCTTTAATGTTGCGTTTCATTTAACTATATTTTCAGCTATATTCAGATAGTACTCAAACCCTAAACTTGGAAGACTACAAGATGTCTTCGAGTGAAAAAAACGGTTTCTTTCATAATTTGAGACAAGACCATAATTTAAAACACTTATAGATTGATTGGCCGTCCCTGCCACAATCCGATATAATGGTATATGAAAACTTCGTAACGACCGCAAACGAACCTCGTTCCTATGTCAGATCGACCTGGGCACAAACAGTAATATGAACCATCAGTGTTCCTACATCGGCTCACATCTTCACAGTTATGTTGACCGGTTAAACATTCATCTACATCTGTAAAATAACAATACGGATATGTGTCATAGTTAGAGTAAACCAAGCTTCACCCCCCAAACGTCTCTCTACCCATTTTGTGTACAGACAAGGCTGACACGCCGGGAATTTATTGTTTGTCATACTGGGGTTAGTTTAGATCCAGTTTGCATACCACTCCTGGCAGAGCATCCTAGATAATTCAAAATGGAATCATTGAAAGTTTCCATCGTTCTTGTTAAAATGTTTTTAAGCGTGAAAATATCTATAATTATTTTATTTCGCATCAGATAATTATTTCCTGATTTTTTATGTCGTTATTGTCGAGAACAAAAAGAAAGAAAATATTTTTAAAAAAATGTATTTCAAAAGTATGACGCCACTCCCGAGCAAACGGGGTAAAAATGTATTCAAGTTGGCCAGAATTATCCCCTTCTCCACATACACACACTCACCAATCCTGGGTACGCCCGAAACAGCGTAGACGTAAAAGGGTGATAGGATGTTAACTTTTCGTTTGAGATTCGACAGGCAGCTTGTTGTCCATGCCGAATGTCGGAGTAATTATGACAACATATTATCCTACGAAGATACAGACAGCCGACACGTCTGAACAGTGACAGACCACCAAGATGTTATGAAATCGAAATTTTTAGCTGCAGGGTCATAGCCCGATTTAGGTTATACTGTGGCTATGTACTGTGTCGTTGAGTATTAATCTCTTGCGAATCAGATTAACTCTTACTACCAGAATTTCCGAATTATTCTGGGTTTTCTTTAGATTTCTTCTGCAATTTAACTTCATTGAAACTGGAAGAGTGCAGAAGTGCATTTCTCCTGTCATTAGGCTATGTAAATTGTTGAAAACGCCAATGGGAATGGATGAAAAATATAACTGGCATATTTTTCGAATTAATTTTATTTTTAACCACCTTGTAGTCCTTCGTTGGTCCTTAATGTGCTCCTCCTCTTCTACGTCGAACGTCACTTACTAGCGTAAAACGCCATGGTATAAAGCGCCATGGTTTTGTTGCGAACAAATCGGGCTATTGGCACATTTTTCAGAAATGCAGCTTTCAATTGCTCCAAGTGAATGGTGGCAACACCCCTTGATGCAAATTCACGATCCGCCCTCCTTCCATGAGTGTTCCATGAACTCGAAATCCTATCACATTGGAAGATGGGTTATAGTAAATGTAATGGATTTGAACGCAATCCACCAACATGCAGTACTGATATACAGGTGCTTCAATTTTCTATCACTACCAAACACTACCCGCGCGCCAAAAAATGATGTTCCGCTGGTTCGCATTTGTGAAACACGCCCCGGAGACATTTTATTGGGCGGTAAGTTTAGATTATCCATACAACTCTATTTCTATTCACACACTGTATCAGCCAACTCCTTGCACAAGACGTCGAACTTAAAACCGTCCTACCAAACCTTGGACGAAATATTCTGAGCACAACAGCAGCGAAATGAAACCATGGACCGTCTGCCAGATACTGTCTTCAAGGGGCCGACACAAGGCGTCGACAGCGACTATCTTTGGATATATTGAAGTGCAGAACGCCTGTTCTTGTTATCCTATTCTCATCAGTGGCTGCGGCGTTGTTAGGCTGTTATCGAGACATTTTGGCGAAAAATCAAGTTTTGACCTCACCATCCACGTTCCCTAATTCTACGCCAAAAAAGGACATGACAGTACTAGCTTATTATGTTATGTAGGATAATACATTTTATCTGAAAAAGGGAAAATTAATCAAGTTTTGTTTTGAAAAATATCTCTGATGAGGTCCAAATAGGACCGAAACCGGGGTCAGACTTTCGAGTCCAAGACATTATTCCACACGAGTTTTGTTGTCCGTACCACACCAGTGTACATATATTCTGTATGGGTTTATGGAAATAACTTTTATACCTCTTTACCTCATAAAATAAAGTGTCAAATCTGATATATACATTACGGATAATATTAAATTTACACAGCATAACCGTATAATTCCGTATGCAAACTATATTTAATTTGTTAGTATTAACAAAACTAGCAATAATTAATAATTAGTAGCTATCCCTCTCGCTATGCAAAAATGCTTAATTTTTTTCTTTTTTCCGATTTTCAATCAGATTTTTCGACATGCTCCCGAAAAGTATGTATAACAAATTAAGAAATATTTGTCTGATATAAGAAAATATTTTTCGGTGTGTTTTTTTATTTCCAGAAAAAAGGCTACCAACCTAGTCCTCATAATATCGGCAGGCGACATTTCGGCCAACAACATTTCAGTAATAAAGGGAAGCGTACAACTTCATTTTATCCCGCCACATTTTGAGTCCTTGTTTAACTTTGTATACCTTTGAAATTGAATTTAAGATAATAAAATAGAGAGCAAACATGTTCACAGCTTGTTCTTTGTTTCATACATATAGA
>JAVTVY010010276.1:0-49606 GCA_036873755.1 Hanleya hanleyi | reverse complement strand
CAATCGGGCTGAAACCAGTTAAATATTAGAACCCCAAATGCAGCGTCAAGTTTATCTACAAGTGTCAAGCAATACAGCCGAAAAAAAACAAGACAAAACAAGAAATATGAAATGAAAAATTAATATTTAGAAGGACTTGGTTAATATTTTCACCGCAGTATGGGGAAAATAGTCGTCTAGCATAATTGTTTGACACATGTAGATCGATTTGAATCTTGGAATTAACTGGGTCAATCCCGATTGACATTCCCAGACTAAAATTACGGACAATATAAATGTAAATATGATTTCTTTCTCTTCTTCTTTCAAAAACTTTCTCGTATAGAGATTGACAAGTGGGTGAATTTTCATGACCTTTCTCTAAGCCATTGGGTAGAAATCGCTAAAAGACTGACAAGGGGTAGCGAAAATTTGATTAATACATAGGATTGTTGAGTATAAATCCTCATTAAGGAATAAGAAGATTACCACCCCAACAGCGAATGTTTCAAACAAAAAGTGCTAGTATAGATATGCTTTGCACCAGTTACAAAAGTCTTAGAAGACAACAATTTTTACTTCTCAAATTATCGGACAACACGTTCTCAATAGATATTTGGTTGAGACACACCATGACGCATTCCCAGAAATACATGTTTGTCCAGGCCTACATATACGGCCGTTGTCTTGTTCACCGAAAAAAGCCTGTGTACAGATGTACTGAATTATTTGTTGTGGCCGACCTCCTAAACATGCACTTGGTTGGTCCGTGCAATATGCGGTCTAGAAACGCACAATTGATTGGACAATCTAGCCCTCGGGCTAAATAATCTAGCCCTCGGACTAAATCATTTAGTCCGCGGGTTAAATCATTCAGTCCGAGGATTGAATCAATCACTCCGAGGGTTAAATATTTAAGCCCGAGGGCTAAATCGTTCAGTCCGAGAGCTAGATATATATAACCCGGGGTTTAGGAAATGTATCACAATTGGTCATTAGACCAAGATGATTTAGCCCTCGGACTAAAGCCCTCATCACTAGATGATTTAGCCCTCGGACTAAATGCATTTAACCCTAGGTCTAATTCGATTTACTTAGGGCTAAATGCCCTAAGTAAATCGAATTAGACCTAGGGTTAAATGCATTTAGTCCGAGGGCTAAATCATCTAGTCCGCGGGTTAAATCATCTAGTCCGCGGGTTAAGTCATTCCCTTCCGAGGGTTAAATCATGAGTCCGGGGATTGGATGTAATCAACCCGAGGGTTAAATTGTTTAGTCCGAGAACTAAATGAATGTAATCCGGGGTTTAGGAAATGTATTACAATTGGTCGATTTAGCCCTAAGACTAAATCGATTTAACCCGAGGATTAAATCGAATTAGTCCGAGGGCTATTTGTGAAATTTTGTCCACCAGCGCCAACCATATCCGGCCTTATTTTCCGACTGTGCACAGCTTTAGAACAGATTTTGGTCCATTCACACTAAGATAAACAAATTCAGAACAGATTTGACAGACTCGTATAGACGGATGAAGCTGAAGAAAGTTAACGTCAGACGCTGAACTTAACAGAGAGCCATGTGCCTGGGCGGAGTTGTGCTTGTAAGAGTCACGTGATTCAAACGTCAGCTAATAAATATTCACGATGCCTGTAGTCCTTACCCTTCAACGTCCACCACCGCGCACAACATGTTATTTATGGCTTCAGTGACAACGCTCCCCAATGGATTCTTTCGTATCTGGACACAAGATCTCAACTAGCTTGGACTGTAGCACACCATTCAATCTCATGTCGGTTAAAATGGGCTTCGAGCTGTGGAGAGCTCGATTGTGGAATCTAAATGATGTCTGTGTGTGTCTCTATACTTGTCCTTGTCTGGAGTAAAGTAAAAATGTAAAAGTTTTGAAATTCTTTCAGTTCAGCTTCTCGGCCTCATTATGTGTCTTCCTGAACTAAGCCCACCCGACCCCGCAATCATCTTGCAACAGGTTACACTTATTAAACCGATTCATAACTATCGGAAGCTTATCCGCACCCCCGCTATCCTCTTTCTCCTAAACTAAGCGTCGCCCGACCCAATACGTTATATCTTATGGGAGGCTACTATGGATGTTCCCGTTATTCCGGGATGGCGGATTCTATTCTCAATCGGGGTTTGACCCGCAACAAAGAACAAAGGACTCGCTTGGATTGAGGTTACGGGATATTATTGTCGAACGCGAATTTGTTTCAACAGGCCGTTCACCCAAACTCGTTAATAGAAACCACTAAACGTTAATAGAAACTACTAAATATATGGTAGGATTCTGCTAGTGGACTGTTAGTCCCCGAGGCCCGCCCTCTGTACATGTCACTCGACAAATATAGGTTTATTGTTTCGGTGGGAAATTTAAACCGTACGACGTCGGACATTACAGGTTAGTTTTTCTAGGTTTATTGCATTTACCAGGTTACCCCATGTTAAAACCTTTACTCCATCAGACGTCAATGATGCTCAATGATGCTCATCCATTAACATCAGATGAGTTGTTTGAGCAGATCGGTCATCACAGCTCCCGGGCTAGCGTACCTAATTCCGCTTAAGGCAGTGGAGTACGTTCATTTCTAGAGGTTGAAAGTTTTTTTTAAATTTCAGTGTTTATTCAGGTTATGTGAAGATCATCCATGGGAATAATAGGGGCTCACCATGCTCGTTAAAAAAAATATGGTAGCCAAATGCATGTATATCATTTAAAAGCCATAAAACTGAATACTTTTCTTTTCTTCTTTGATGCTCAATAAATCAAACTCCCCAATGTCAAATTTCCTCCATTTTTATAAATAATACTAAACACATATAGTGCTTGTTGGATATGTGATAAAATGAGGGGGACACCATACTTTCATAAAGAATAGTAGCGGTATAACAGATACACTGAGTATTTTCAGTCCTATTTCCAGGAGGGGGTGGGCGGGAAATCGAGGTGTGTGTGGAGAATTTTATTGGAGTTCCATTTATAAGCAAATTACAAGTTCCTTTTTGTTGAAAGTGACCAAGAGTGAATTTTGTGGGATTCCAGAGGAATAATTTTCAACCTCTGGAGCACTTTGCGCCCTCCAACCGTTGAATCTAAAATGTCAAATTTTTTTTTGGTCAACACTATCACACTTTTGAACCTCCAGAAAACGTATAAATGGTTCTGTTGTGTCTTTTGTTTATTTTTATTCCATTTTGAGATGTCTGCGTGCTTTTGCTAGTAAATTCAGTTTGTTTTGAAAAATTCGACAGATCACCATGTTGTAGTCCCATAAGGGCAGGGAAATTAACGTCCTCTACTCCCTTAAGCCGGTGCTAGGGGCCATGTGGATACCTCATAGTCCCCACATGAACAGCTAAAATAAAAGCGCGTCTGAGATACTGAGGCTACATCCAAGAATCCACCGTATTCTCGGGACTGAATGTTAGGTGTCGACGAATATTTTCCTGTAGAGTGATATGGTTGATTTTTAGTTACCAGACGTCGTCAATTTTTCCCACCTCTTGCATATCGCATTTCCCATGAAAAGATGAGCATCCACTGGGTGGAAATGCTCTAATAGAAGTGACCCGAGAAACAATCCCTTTGAATTTGATATTGTGCTACCAACATGATCAAACAGGACTCGTTGAATTCTTCAGTCAAGATACGAGCTAATCCATAGAGAGCATTGTCACTGAAGCCGTACATTTTTAGTATTTGATGATCAGTCAGACCAAAAGCTTATCGTGACTAACGCTACTAAATCCTCATTGTTTCTTGCCTGTATCCATTGAGTTTTGTAGTTAAGCAATAAAGCTGTCGATACCAGATTGGGCATCACCCTCGTGTGAAGACATAAGTTACAGTCAGCCATTCCGAGCATTTTGATAGACTACATTGATGAACGATCGTGTCCAGATATATAAACCCAAATTATTCATAGCACTATACATTAAGGTTATCGTATTGCGAGTGTGTCTTCTTGTTGTAGTTACAATTTATGCATTGAATACATGAAGGGATTATTGTAGAAGCTGTAGTCGAGAATATTTCAGTAAACATGATCAATTAGTAGGACATTATTGAAGGTGAAAATGTACACCATGCCAGTACTAATCTATACATGCAGACTATATGATAGCCAAGTGTCCTAATCCTATCCTCAAAAGTAGCCGATATTTAGTCTAGATTAGTTTGGTAGATGCATAATCACACATTCAGAAGAAAGTGATGATAAAATAGTCCATTGCTTCTAATTGGTTGGTGAATAATAAATACAAGATCGGGGTTTAATAACAATGGTTTATTCTTTATATAGGATACATAAACATTATAAAGCGCAAACTCACATGAAACTTCCTAAGAATCGGAATAACCGACTTTAGAAAATTAATATTGGACAGCGTCAACAACCTGGTTATATGGTATTTACTTTTCATGTATATTGAACAGTGTTAACAACATGCGAAAAATTGTTAACCTGTACTTCAATCCCATAGAAAAATACTCATTTGGTCGGTCAGGATGGCGATTGATCATTTGTCTATCAATCAGCTTTAATTTATGAATTCAGACATCGCCGGTTTTCAACAGGAACGTGCATGTCACCAAATACTCAATGAAGAATAAAGAAAAATTGCTGCTTGAATTCTCAATCAATAACAATATTTTATTCAGCTTGTTTCAATATCCTTCACCGCGGTCTATATAAAGACGAGAGACCCTGAAGGATCTTGGCGCCCACCATTGTCCGATAATTGTAAGCTAATGACAAGAGGATCTTTTTGTCTATTGTTACTAAGACGATTGAGTTGTAATTTTGTTTACAGAATTTCGAATCTGAGCCAAAAAGATCGAAAAAGGGGCACTGGAAAACACCAAGATATAATCTTTCTAAGTTTCAGGAGTTTCAAGATTTCTAGAAACTGTACTTATGTCAGTTGTTATAGTACAAGGGAAATGAGCAAAGTTAGTCTGTAAGTGAATGTACATGTCGGAGGATCCTTCGTCTCCGTTTTGTAGTATTTTTTTTTTATTTTTTTTTTTGCACGTTTCATCATTGGGTACTGGAAGCGAAGAAAAATCTCTTTGACACTTTGGCATACTTAAGACTTTATAATTAGGAATGAATGCTAATTTTGTTCTGTTTACTGGACTGGTTTGAGATATCTCTTTTAAGATACCATGCTCGAAAATAGTAAGATGGTACAATACTTAATACTGAAGGGATCCGGTCCGCGCAGTAATGTTGAAAGTGACTGAATCCTGATTATTTCTCTTGGATCGAAACATGCAGTAGTTTACAGTTGTCGAGTTGTGACACAATCTAATTAAAATTATATCCTATCTGCTCCCCCATTTGGATATATCGCTGTAGGATCTAACAGGCTTGCAGCGAAGGTCACGTTGGGTGACCTTTCTTTCATGAATATTTAGTCCGTCAACCGAGCGAGCATCGACCAATCACAGCCGGTGTACTGTTCAGCGCGTTAATCATCGGAATCCGCCGAGCGAGTCCGACTCGAACCGAAATGATGTTCGGAAGCATTCGAGACTGCTCGGCTTATTCCGTGAAGTCATAATACCTCGCGTATTAATGATGGAAGGATTTTACAGCTCTCAGCTGTAAACCGTGATCCGCCGCACGTGAGGCACATCACATGCTGTAGGATATGTTTCCCATCACATAGTCCCCCCCCCCAGTCGTTTGTATTTCTCTCTTATCGGGAGATAAAATATATATCCAAATGAAATGGACATTCCCTTCATTCTACCCGGGAAGAATCTCTTCTAATTTGAGGTGTTTCTCTCGGTTTTTCTTCTTGAGCTAATCTCCATCAGTGTCCATGGTAACGGAAGTCATACAGCTGGTTTACGCGGGAATAAGAATGGGCGCATGCGTGAGGATGACACTTGTTTCCTGTGTGGTCTTCGCCAAAAAATGAGCTAATTGACTGTTTTCTTGTCATTTTCGGGCGAACACTCTGTCAATCTGTGACTTTGAATACGCATCGCAACCCGTCACACCTATGTGACATCTTGACAGTATTCGTGACTTCACAATGGACTCGTCTCAACGAAATTTGGGTGCTGGCCAGCTGCTCCAATATGGCGGCGCCCATGATACAGATACACCAGCCTCGTGCAATGAGGGAACCGGTACCGAACTCGAGAAGCCTGGACAACGGCTTCTTACTGGTGGGACAATCCATGTTCCATATAAGATAGACCAATCTAAGAGTCTAAACAAGAAACTTAATGCAGCTTTACGAAGCGAAAACCTTCGGATGGAAGAAAAACCGGGAGGTTCGATACGCCTCTTTTTCAATGCAGGCACCTATGAATTATTTAAAGCAGACGCTTGTGCTTTCTTCCAAAGTGAAACGTGCCCGGCTGAGACTCGCGCAGAACTAAACCCTACTGTTGACATGGACAACCGCGAAACTCAACTGACAATCAGGGTTATCACCTCCGGTTCTCTACAATATGTTATAAACCTGTATCATACAACATCAAGTGCGCTTGTCAACGGCAATAATGTTGTCCTGTTCAAAGAACATTTAACAATGCTAACAGAAAACCTAAAACCAGGTAGTGACCTCAATGATATTATCCTCTCAGCGCTAAAATCGATTAGCGCTAACAATCTAAAAGCTGGATGTCAGGCTGTGGACCTGTGCGCACTTTGTGAAGAAACAATGGATGCCATAGAGGATAAATGTATTCAGTGTACTGATTGTGGTACATGGCTGCACCAAAGTTGTGGCCAACTAACTATGCCGAATTTAAGAAACTCTTGATGCCTCTCTCCCGTATCTATGCGAGTTTTGCGTACGGATCAATTCTATTCAAAATGTAAACAAAACTCTGACACCAGGCCTAAAACAAAAACGAAAATCACAAGTTACAACCGGTAAAAGAGCTAACAACTCTGTGAAACCTACAACCAGCCGTAAAGGCCCACTGCGGCAAACTAAACCTGCGGCTCTCACTACTTCTGGTTCTGAGGCGAACTTAACGTTTGCAATTAAAATAGTAGAAGAAAAACTTAAGAAACTAGAGGAAGTCACCACAGGTCACAATGTACAACATTGTGATGTGGTTGACTCAATAAATGATCTCAGAAAACAATTCCAATCACACTTGACAGTCAGTGACCAAACAACAAGTAACAGTTTGAAGGACCTGCAAACGGAAATCGAAAATCTGAAAAAGGAAAATAAAGCACTTAATGGCAACATCACAAGCCTCAGACAAAAATATAAACACTTGGAAACAACAATGGAGTCGCTAAAGGTCAGTGTCTTGACCCAAGAAGCAGCTGCTTCCATCCAGATCCCTTCAACACCTGCTCCAGTCCCTAAGGATCCCTTGATCGCCACCCTGCAGGCTCCCACTCCAACGCATCCTTCCCTCTCTGCTACGAGTCCACCACATGGTGCAAGCCTGGCATCTCCTACAGCAGGAACAGACCAGCACCCAGATCAAGCAATCAAAGTTTCGGAAGTGCAAATGAACCCTCAAGGGGAGATGCTGGAAGCATTTAACTATTACACAGTAGACACCCAAAATAGATATGAACCTCTCAACAACAAGCAACCAAATGGTGCCAGCAATCCAGTGCCCAAGGCTTCACCACTCCCCCAATGTTCCCATGTCATCATTGGAACCTCCATGATTAAAGGCCTAAAGAGCCATCAGCTTGACAGATCGGGGGGGGACACAGATCAGGACGCTACCTGGGGCAAAAGTCGTTGATACCCTAACATATGTACAAAGCCTGCCTTCACACATGGAGACTACCACAGTCACCTACCATATTGGTTCGAATGACTGTGGCCAAAACGCTGACATTGCAGCAGTGGTTGATCAAATCCACCAACTAGTATCGGTGATGCGGGCTTAATTTCCACATGCGCGAATCAGTTTCTGTTCGCCTTTACCAAGACAAGGACGGGTTGGCAAATATACAACCACAACATCGACAACCTCAATAGACAAATGCAGTATGTGTGTAACTCCACAGAATGTCGCTTCATCAGAAATTACCAGATCTTCATCAACGCAGACGGCCAAACCAACTCTGATCTATATCGGGACGATACCCACCTGAACAACCGGGGAACAGCTGTTTTGGGCAGTCAACTTATCAAACTGGTATTGCGCACCAGGTCAAACTCCAGGGAAAATTCTGTGTATCAGTCAAATGCTGCTCGCAACGAGTCATCTAAGCCACAGGATAGCAGCCTTTCATTCCAGAGCAGCATGGACGATAAGCTTCAACCTCCTGACAAGAGACCACCCAGCCCACCTCGAGGCCGACCGAACCATTCACAGATCCACCTGGGTGATCCTTCTCACAACCCACCTGCTGCACGATTAAGTAATTCACAACTTTATCCAGACAATCCCCTTGTCACTACATGCAGCCTATCCTTGAATCGCCCACTTCCTTCTCAGAGGTCGCCGCCCCCAGGGAATTTCGCCACAACTACCAGCTCTGCAGAGTCTGCTACACCGACAGCCAGGGAGGCAGCTCCGCAAAACAGTATTCCGCTTTCTTCCCCCATGTTGGGTCAGATACCTACAGTTGGCCAGGACAATGTGACCCAACCATCTTGGTCAACAATCGGTCAGTACCGTATGCCTTTCTCTTGGATGTGGCCCTACCCGATGTCCGCAAGTCCATACTCCCCCTGGGGACCCTACAATTCACAACTGGGTTACCTGCCACGTCCATGTTAACCTACTTGACTGCCGACGGACCTCCGTTTACTTCTAAAATTATTAACTATGCAAATCGTCGCAAATCTGATTATGCCGCCGGGGAACTTTGCCTCAGCCAAAGTACATGTATCAACATGTCATTCAAACCATATAGTCCTGATTGACTGATTGCTTATTAATTGCTAATTAATTGTTGAATAATGGACTACTTGTACGTGTAGGCATTAAATAGTAGTCCAGTAATGGAGTAACTGCTGATCATTTAACTAATTGTTGCCCAATTCAGGTGTTTATTCATGCCAACAATTTTGTGCTATATCACAACCAAACAACGAATTGATACCTCTAACTATATAATCCATAATAACATCGTGATTGTATTGCATGTAACCTGTTACGGCATAAACTTACATATTCTGAAATTATTTTTGTACTGATTATACTGAAGTAGTTATTATTGAATGGACTGAAGTAGTTGCTGTGTACAGCACTGAATTAGTATTGAATGTATGGAGTTGAAATTACCATTGAATGTACTGATGATTTATTTCTCTTCAATTTAATTTTTGTCGATGTTTAATAATTACAGATACATGCTGCATTCATCAGTTTATTCCAAAACTCTGCTAACCATGATGTGTGGAATGATGATATATATGCCGTTTAATATAATTATAAAATAATCTACGTTATAATTCAATGTCATGATTACCAACGTTATCTACCACATTCAAACAATTTTGACCAGGATTACTTGTATCTGATTAAATGATACTGAATGACTGTTATTGAATAATGTCATATGATCTATGCAGAAAT
Organism: Hanleya hanleyi; assembly: GCA_036873755.1. NCBI lineage: Eukaryota > Metazoa > Mollusca > Polyplacophora > Lepidopleurida > Hanleyidae > Hanleya > Hanleya hanleyi. The sequence goes on along the minus strand of JAVTVY010010276.1, from coordinate 40,083 downwards.
ATTGTTCAGTAATAGAGTAACTGCCAACCAGTTAACTAATAGCTGTCCATTTAGGAAATAAGTATTATTCCAGTGATTGATTAATCATAAAATACTAGTTAAGATAAGTTATACGCATGATTTATCTGAACATCTATAATTATTGTTCGCCCGAAACTGACTGATAACAGATAATTTTCAACCACAAGGTAAATTTAAATGTCGTTTACTGCCACCTTTTGGAATATACAAGGTTTGCCCAACAAGGTCAAAGATCCATCTAAACTGGATGATATTTTGAAAATTGTAGATAGTTCTGATTTTATTGGCTTGAGTGAGACTTGGCTTACGGTTGAGGATGTAAATAGCAAAAAGTTTGATTTCATTTTTCCTGATTATTACTGTTTTTCTAGCCCTCGAAACGTTGATTATGTCAATAGTGGTAGAGGGGGACTGTCCCTCTACTACAAAACCTATTTACATGACTCAATTCAACTTGTGAAAGACTACAATGGCCATTACTTGTGGGTAAAATTGAACAAATCTAAATTGCACCTTGACAGGGATCTTTACCTTTGTATTGTTTATATACCCCCGGATCGTTCACCTATCTGGCACAAGGATTTGTTTGATGCATTTGAAGACCTCGAACGTGACATCGCTTACTTCTCCCTCAGAGGTGACATACTTCTGGGCGGTGAGTTCAATGCACGAACTAAAACGTTACCGGACTTCCTACCCGATCAAGGGTCAGATAAGCAATCTCCTCTTCCTAATATGCAATCACGTAACAATAACCCGAATCTTCAAAACCGAAATAACATGGATGATATGAGCAACTCTTTTGGCACAGCCCTGTTGCAGCTGTGCAAAAACGCAAATTTACGCATAATGAATGGCCGCTGTATTGGTGACAGTATGGGTAGCTGCACATGCTACCCCTATAATGGATGCAGCACTGTTGATTATATCCTTACAGTTCCTCATTATTATGAGAGGGTTATGTATTTACAGGTTAAACCCCACACATACCTTTCCGACCATTGCCCCATAAATGTTCGCATTAAAACGCACATAGCTCCACAAAATTTCACAAAAAAACTGTACTATGTCACAAGATCAAAATGACACTTCTTTGAAAAGCACAAATCCTACAAATTTATTTGGACCAAGTCTTCACCTGAGGACTTTAAACTAGCTCTACACGCCAACCAAGCACTGTCTAATAACTTCATCATGAACCCGTACCCGCCCAGCGCCGAGGCGGTAACAGCAGCAGCAAATGTTTTTCAGACCATATTAAACTCTGCAGCATACTCATCGCTTAGGTTGGTCTGCACATCTAAGAAAAAGAAAAGAAAGAAAAAACCATGGCATGACTCAAATTGTGACACATTGAAAAATACTATGTTCAAAGCCCTCAATAAATGCAATAGCCATCCATTTAACAGAACATTTCTCCATCAGTACTACTATCATAAAAAAGTCTATAAACGGGCTATAAAGTACAGAGAGAAGCAATACAGAACCAAACTTCTTAACCAGTTAGACTCTTTAGCTACTTCTAACCCAGCAGAATATTGGAAAATTATCAGATTACTGACAGAAGACCGACCAGATGCAGACTCTGACAATATAGATATGTCTACCCGGAGCAAACATTTCACATCGCTCAACACTGATTCGACAAAAGATAATGACTTCCATTGCAATATCCAAACTTCCCTCGATACGCTTTTAAATCACACTCACAGCACAAACAATGGCATTAACTTGCCAATAACAGCTTCAGAATTTAGAGAAACCGTGAACAGTCTAAAATCAAATAAATCTAGCGGACCTGATAATATATTGAATGAGATGATCCGCACATCCTCACTACCTCTGATTGATCACTACCTAAAACTGTTCAACTTGATTTTAGATTCCGGTTCCTTTCCACAGTCCTGGTGCCTATCCTATATCACCCCAATCTTCAAGAAAGGTGACAAATTAGATCCTGGAAACTATAGGGGACTGGCACTGGGTAGCTGTATCGGGAAACTGCTATTGTCCATAATTAACAACAGAATAACACATTATCTCGAAGATAACAACCTTCTACATGAATCTCAATGTGGGTTTCGGAAGGGCTACAGGACCACCGACCACATCTTCATCTTGTGCACTTTAATAAATAAATACAAAGCCCAGAAACGCAAGTTATTCGTCTGTTTTGTCGACTTCTCGAAGGCCTTCGACAATGTCTGGAGAACTGGTCTGTTTTACCAGTTACTACAACACAACATAGATGGTAAAATCTTTAAACTCTTGCACAGCATGTATAACTCTACGTACTATAGTATCAAAACCAGTTCAGGAGTATCTCCGCCTATTTGGTCTGGTAAAGGTGTAAAACAGGGGTGCACCTGCAGCCCTGTTCTCTTCAATCTGTACTTAAACAGCTTGCATACATACATAGATGAGAACTTTGCACCTATACTTGATGACAAAGCTGTATCGCATCTTCTTTTTGCTGATGATCTAATCCTGCTATCTACAACGAGTACAGGTCTACAGGATCATCTTGACAATTTGGAAAAATTCTCGTCTCATTGGAAGCTGGATATTAACATCTTGAAAACAAAAATCATAATTTTTAACTCAAATCTAAAAGTGAGTTGCGCTAGATTTCAATTTATTTATAAACACACCAATATTGACATTGTCGCCAAATATTCATACCTCGGTGTCACATTCACATGCCATGGGAAATTCACTGAAGCTATTAGCACCCTTAAAAACAAGTCGTTAAGGGCATGGTACAAAATGAAAACACACATATGCACTATGGATTGCTTGTCAAAATGTATCACACCATAACAAAGCCGATCAACACTTATGCTTCTGAAATCTGGGGCAGTCAACTAATCAATCTGAAACGATCTAACTTGTTTATTAATTGGAGCAAGCTTTTGTGCAATACAGCAACCACAAAAATATGTAAATCCATTCTTCATTTACCAAAGTAGGCTTCTAACACAGGCGCACTTGCAGAACTGGGGGTCCACCCTGCATCCCTTGATATATTTGTTACAATGATTAAATATTGGCTTAGACTTGAAACTATGAACCCCAATCGACTACTCTATAAAGCCTACACTGTTGACAAATCCCTTGGATCTGCACATAATAAAGATTCCTGGGTACTTAGTATTCACCATATTTTAACATGTCTTGGCCTCTCACATTACATTGACCACTATCGCCCAAGCAATTGTATAGTTATTGATAATGTACTAACCACCTTATTATCCCAATACAATACTACTTTGAGTGCATCTCCGAAAACTGTAAGCTTAGAACGTATGGAACCATTAAAGACAAACCACAATACTCACCCTATCTGAACATTGTGAAAAATCCCAAACACCGTAAATCATTAACACAACTCCGTATCAGTGCCCACCCGCTTGAAACAGAGCGAGGACGATACACAAAACCTAAAACTCCGATTAATGCAAGAATTTGCAGACAATGTAGTCTGGACAAGGTAGAAGATGAGTTTCACTTCCTCCTTGAATGCCCTGCATACAATCATTATAGAATGTACCTTATGCAAACAATTTCTACCTCAATGCCATCCATTTTGGCTATTTCCATCTCTGAGCTGTTTTATCTGTTTCTGAATCCGCCAAATGCTTTTGCCAGCCATTTTGCACGCTTCATATATAACTGCTTTGAATTTAGGAAAGAGCTAGCACTGCATATACCTAAATAACTGTATTACAGCATAATATTTACTCTCTGGCTCTTGGTAGAACTTTACTTATGGGGTATTTGTATTATGACTCTTTTTACAAATTCTATATGCACTCATTCAAATTGCTTCCCTATATTCCACACCAATTTGGTTACAGATATGCCATTAGTGTTATATTATATCACAAGTCTAACTCTATCAGTGTTCAACATGTGCTATATGGTGTTCCATGCCATATGTATTTTGCTTTTTACTGACAGTACATGATATGTAGCTAATTGTCAATCATTTCAATTACTGGTACGTATCCCATTGGCAACATAATTTGCAAAGCCCTATCTCAGTTTACATGTATCGTCGCGGCATCAGTTTCGGACCGGCATGGGTTTCGGACCTGCCATCATTTAATGTGAGTGACATCATTTCTGGGGCTCTGAACGCTGGTGGGTGATTGCTTGTGGGTTGTTAGAGAAAATGCTGAAAATTCGTTTTGACGCGGTAAATATCTACCGAAACCTTTACACAGCATATATAAATGCTCTATTTGCTAATGCCACTTTTAGAGACTTGAATAATAGGCCATATAGCTTCTGTTCACGATGTAGTAGGGATCTCTCCATAGCCTCATTTTTTCTGTCGTCTGCCAAGGAAATGGTGGCATGTGACCATGGGCTCCACCTTGTGGCCTATTTTTTTTTTATATGGAAGACTAGAAGGGTGATGTCTTATACTGTATGTTAAGATATTGTGAAAAAAATTGCTAACTTTCCTCCAGAAATTAAGGTGATAATGACTTGATTTTTAAAATCTGCAATTATTTATTGCATGTAATTAAGATTAACTGCAGTGTCATAGTGTAAAAAATATATATTTGTACTAAATAGGTTAGGTTTTAAATGTAAATCAAAGTAAAATGCTGAAAAAAGCAATATATAATTATTTTTCAAAGTTTACAATGCTCAATAATTACCGGTATAATAAATTACAACATTTCGTATTGCACTTTGAACTTTTTCAAGTTCTTAATATTTACGAGCACCCTGACATTTCGGCGCGTCTGGCCCACCCTACTCACCGAATGTAATGACCTTTCTGGTCGCCAGGGGGCGTTTCCAAGCTGCCGGTCCGAAACCCTTGACGGAGTCTGTTGTAATGGCAATTCCTCAGATCTTCGAATGATAGTGCTCCTCGGACCGTGTGCCTTCTCCATATCATGCATATTCATTATGTGGCAATTTCACGTCACCATATCATACATATTCATTGGGTGACAATTTTACCTCCTAAACGAGAGCTCGCCACATACGCACTTTCCATTCCGCAGAGGATTGATCAAGTATCGATGAGATAAAGATCGAGAATGTCTTTATCGTACATATGATTAATATGATGAACATGCAGGAGCTAAAACATAGTTGGCCTCTTTTTGAGGATCATCTTCTGAAATCACGGTTGCAGTATTTTCCAGCACAAAGGAAAGAATATAGGCTACCGTATTCATAAAATCCTAACGTTGCCAATATACCGGTACATGTAACTTTAACCATATTATAAACGTCCTCAGATATAACCTTTTCATTTCTTGAGGATCCTTTTTATCTCGGTCAGGCTAAATATCTCTGATAGACCTTGCAGATGTAAGGTATTAATCCATTAACTTCTGGTATACTCGCAGTATATATCTGGCCTACAGGATATTGGATGGTAGATGTCTACGTATAGTTTCTTTTTTTATGTCATTGAGGTCAGGGTATGGTAGGAAATTAAAAACTGTAGTAACTCAGCTTGACATCATTAGTATAATAAAAATGAGTATTTATTAATTCACATACCGTAGTTTATTTATTGAAAAAATAGCCTACGTAGGTCCCTACCGTCCAGTATCCCACAGGCCTGCAGGCAACTGACTGGGGCGAAAATACTCCCTTTCATTCTAGGTTTGCAGGAGAGGAATAGTTTTGCCGAAGTCGAATTGGTAGAATAGCAATAGACAGATTACTCACAGACCGAGGAGTATATTTATGTTGTCAATTTGGACAGTAGGCCTATGATATATGTATGCTACGCCAAGGCATGTACTGTTATTAAATTTTGTTGTGGAGATATCAAGAAAATTAAGTTTTGCGGGTTGAAGCATTTGAAGTTGGGGCAAAACGGAAATACGGGGCGAAATGGATTAATTGTAAGGAATTTCCAATAATTATATTATATGGTTATAATTAGTGGAATCATTATCTTAGATCTCGCATGCCAAAATATGTTTTTAATTTTGAGAACAGCGAAAAAATTAAGACAGACAAATAAAATCAGTGTCAGCGGAAAACATTGTTAGTAGGCTGACAACAAATGTTTTTCCAATGGCTACCACACCAATATTTAGATAAAATAAAAAAATAAAAAAATAGTGCAACATTCCATTTTCATATCTGAGAATATGCTAATCGGAGCAAAATGGAACCATCCCTAGAGGGGCATAATGGAACGGAGTTCCGTTGTACTCCTTATGGCCGATCCCAAGGTCAAATTCATACCAAATTCTTGTGCATGTGCAGTGATGAAGTAAAGTTTTTTCAATTTTCGGGGGCCAAAGAATACAAATTGTTTCGTCAAATTGTATCATAATTGGCTATATATTGCCCATTAATCGGCTAAAAGATAGAAAATAATAACTGCTTTGAAATATTCAAACTCAAGAGATATAAGCAACAAAATATGGCTGATTTGCACTTTTAAAATGACTTTAGGACGCCATATTCAACAGTTTTTCATTTTCGGCCGACTTTTCCACACTTGGCAAATATATATATGCACCTAGCCTATCCATCGTACCCACAACAGTCGGATGTTTTGCTTACAATATCGTATGGTTAACATTATGTTTCCTATTGGGGAGAACATGGCGTTCTGTTTTTCCCCTATCAAGGGGGGGGGGGGGGAGATACGAAACACCACTCAAAATTTTTGTTTCCCCTATATACTAAATAGTAAGTACCTACTCTCTAAAAAAACAACTCTGAGCTTGAGGACTCAACTTGAGTTACTTTTCACTCAACTTGAGTTAAAACCACTCAAGTTCACTCAACTTGAGTGATAATGCTCAGTTGAGTGCATTTAACTCAAGTTGAGTGAAAAGTAACTCAAGTTGAGTGAAAAGCTCATCCAAGTATACTGAGTGGGATCAATTTCCACTCTTACTTGAGTGAAATATCACTATCACTCAACGTTTTTTAGAGAGTATAGATAAACAGCATTTCGTCGGTTTATTTTTTAATACTGAGTACGGTATGTATCTTCAAAATCCATCTCATTGCATATCAAGGCCATACTGTAAAGAGCATGAGTGATCGCTCAAAGTTAGAAGTTCCTTTTTGCCCCACCATCCCCAAAAATCAGCATGTCGTCACTTAACCCGACCTGGCCTGGGTGTGGGATGGGGGAGGGGCACTTTCCCCTCCCCCCCCCTTGTTGGTTTTTTGCTCCTATCTCCGGAACGACAAAAAATGAGAGCTGAAACTTCGTGACTTTTTAGATTGTCATATTGGGGTCATTTTGAGCCTATTTGCATGACTCGGGGGAGCAGAGGATCATGGGTAAATTCAAAATGGCGGCCATGTGAGGTACCAGAAAAGTGATGTTTTCGTCATATTTCTTCAAAAATTTTCCTTATCTGCATGGAAAAGTGGGTAAAATCTATTTTATTTCATATCAGATTATTATTTACTAATTTGTCATGCAGTTTTTGCGAAGAAAGAAAAAAATAAAAAATTCGAAAATTCTGACCAAAAATGCTTTTTTCGAAAATGACGTCACAGTGACGTCATCATGGCGGCCATCTTTGATTTGTTTACATTTTCTTGTAAAGCTTGACCCAATGATATAGTGGGGTAAGTTTCAGTCCTCTAGCCTTAGCGATAGTGAGAATATATAGGGGAAGCACTTTCCGCCCCTCCCCAGGCTGCGGTACACCCCAAATCGCCCAAGCCAGATAGGGTTAAAAAATATTTAATTTTAAATGTCACGTACAATATGACATCATCTCCATTACACCAAATCAATTTCTACACTCGCACTTCGAACTTCCCAGATTCAAAGTGAGAACGTTTAAATTGGTTTGATGAATTGAAGAAGATATGGGGTACGTAACTGTTATGTCTTATGCGTTATTTTATTTATTTATTTATTTATTTTTTTGCTCTGTCTAGAAAAAAAAATTACAGTCACAAAGAAAGTCCATGCAGACCGAAATAAAAAAAAATCGATGTGATAGAAGAAGCATCTTACTCTGATACATTTTACATTTTTTAGCAGTATTTTGATTCCGTTTTGACATTTATAAGCTAATATTTTGATGTGACGAATAGATTATCATACTCATGATCATAGTCTTGGGTTCGTTCCATATGGATTCATGTTTCATATCATCCCAACTCATGGTTCGTCGAAGATATGGAGTATGGAGTAAACAGATCTGCAATATGGAGATAGGTTTCAGGTGGGTTTTATCAAAGTCATGTGATACAAATCAGATAAATTACACTCATAATGTATATCTGTATCAACGTCATGGTAATATTTCTGTATCGATAGGCCTACTCCTGGACTAACGGAAGTTAAAAATATCTGTATAGAAAAATCAATCTTATTAAAATCATATCCAAATATATTCGGAGAGAAATAGAACTGTCAAGAACACGATCATTGTAGCTTTCAAAATCTTTATTTTCACAATATTACATGATTACTTAGACTCGGGTTCACTGGCTCGTTCTCTAACCCAGAAACTCTGGCTGTGATAGGTGAATAAAGGTAAGGGGGCGTGGCATTCCTATCACAGCCCAGATCGAGGGTGGGTTAAATTTTCGCGATAAAAATTTATGTCGCGACAAGCGGCTTTTCAGCCGCTGACGAAAATAACGAAACGGGAGAGAAAAAATATACCAATTTGATACAGTTTGACCGACCTGAGCTTCTTTGTCCATGTACCATCTATCATGACTGTTTTGATGCTGACAAAATGTGATCAAATGTGTGAGAAAAAACCTCCATTGATTTTAACGTTTTCGCGCCTTTCCGACATCTTGTGAGAATATGACCTTCGCTATTTTTATGTCGTGACCTTTCTGATCACGTGAATAAACAGACGTCGCTATTGGTTTAAAACCAGCATGGATGACGTGAGTCAAAAGGTCAACCCCATTCTGCGCATGACCCTGTAAACTGTGGAGAAAGAACCACGACGGTTTTGTTGACAAAATACGTGTTTGATGGGAGACTCCATCTAATTAAAGGAGTCATTAGGTGGTTGGCATAGTGCTGGAGATGCCAAATCATATTATTTATTCGATAAAATGCTTTTTGTGCCTCTGTCTCAATTCCCCACGCCGTGTGCAGTTAAAAATCTCGAGCGACTGAAGTAGTATATAAAGTTGATTTCGGACATCCCGGATGTAGTGACGTCATGAGGAGGGTTTGCGGAGGAACTAGTGGCGCCATCTGTACACTTTGGACGCAAGGGAGACAACTCGATTTGCCAGAGTTTGGCCGCCATCTTGAATTTTTGCCTCGTCTCATGTCACGGTAAATTGAGCAACATTACCCTCAAAAAACCCTCACATTACCCTCAAAAAACCCTCTAAGACATATAATAATAATAAAGATACCCTATAGGTGTTGTACGATCTTATTATGACGAGTCTAGGATCAGTGCGACCCCAGGGTCGAGCGTTTATTGTCCGATATGTCTCCGCAAAAAATAAACAAACAAAATGGCGGCGCTTGCTATGGGGATTCCCTTTTGACATCACGACATCGATCGCGCTGCCCTCTGGAGGCAAGGAAGACAACTCTGACTGGGCGAACCCTCTGTAGGACAAATGCCGGGTCATCTCCCCTGATTCGAACATTTGCGTCTTTACGGAATGCCTGTATGATGTATAGGGTGGTCATTTTGGTCTTGTGGATTTTACTATGGGTTGTGGTTCGTGAAGGGGCATCTGATGGGCTGGGTGTGGGGTTGAAATATCGGCATTCTGCGCATGCGCGGTGGCCCAAGGGTATGGAAATAGACGTTTTGGAGCTAGGGGAGGCACTAATGGGCCGATGGGGTCGAGTGAGGTATCAAAGTGAAGCTTATGTGAGGGGGCATCTAATGGGCTGGGTGTGGGGTTGAAATAGCGTCATTCCGCGCATGCGCGGTGGCCCAAGGGTATGAAAATAGACGTTTTGAGAGCTAGGGGAGTCCCTAATGGGCCGATGGAGTTGAGTGAGGTATCAAAGTGAAGCATTCGTGAAGGGGCATCTGATGGGTTGGTGTGCGGTAGGAATATCATTCTGCGCATGCGCAGACGCAATGCGGAGCTCTCGTCCAATCAGAAGCGAGTATTTCAAATCCGTCAGAGCTCTCGTCCAATCAGAAGCGAGTATTTTGACCCGGTGCATTATGGGACATATCCAAGATGGCGGCACGTATGTTCAAGATGGCGGCACATCCGGTGTCGAAAACTGGCCATTTCGTCGGGATGTGGTCACCTAGTGTCGAAAACTGGACCCTGTATGGGTCCCGCTACACGTTTTGGGGTCTAGGTGGGCCACTAGTGGTCCAATGGAGTCGTATGAGGTATCAAAGTGAAGCATTCGTGAAGGGGCATCTGATGGGCTGGGTGTGGGGTTGAAATATCGGCATTCTGTGCATGCGCGGTGGCCCAAGGGTATGGCAATAGACGTGTTGGAGCTAGGGGAGGCACTCATGGGCCGATGGGGTCGCGTGAGGTATCAAAGTGAAGCATTCGTGAAGGGGCATCTGATGGGATGGGTGTGGGGTTGAAATATCGTCATTCTGCGCATGCGGGGTGGCCAAAGGGTATGAAAATAGACGTTTTGGGATCGAGCGGGGTTTCTCATGGGCCGATGGGATCGAGTGAGGTATCCATGTGAAGCCTAGGTGAGGGGGCTAGACTAGGGTGTCGTTTCCATTCTGCTGCGCAGGTCACGTGGGTTGTGACGTCACTTCCGGTTTGGGTGAACGGGGCGTGACCTTTGGACATGTCTAGACTGGTCTGTGTCTGTCATGTACTGGGTTTTTTCCCCACAATGGCGTTCACCTTCGGACGTGGTTTGGTGGGTCTGCGCAAGTGTGTGTGTGACGTCACTTCCGGGTTTTTTCAGAATGCTCAAACACTACCGCCAACTTTCCCGGCCCCGGCCCGCCCCGGCCGCAGCGCGCGCGCGCGCGCGGGTTCTCCGGAAGTGCGCGGCATCACCGGCAGTGCGCGGATGCATGTCGGATCAAAAGGTCAAAGGTCACATCCAAGTCAAAAGGTCTCCCTTTCGGCAAGGTTCGGAAGGGACAATGTTGCGGCATCGATATAGTCAGAGCTTGAACCCCAAAAAAGGGGATTGTAAATGAACCTGGGAAGGATGGGCAGGTCCATTTGGACCAATCAGCGGTCGAGAAAAAAGAGCCAATGAGCGATTGATAAAAGAACCAATGGACGGGTACTAGGTACACGTCTACGCCTACATCCGGGTACTTGTCGCCTACGTCCGCGTTTACATCCGGGTTCTTGTACACGCGGGTAATGTTTTCTGGACATGGATGGGTTACCTTTGGCTCCATTCTAGGCCACTGATTGGCTAATACGGTGTTCAAAACCAGTTTCATGCATTATGCTCATATAACTTATAGTAATAAACTTAATCTATACGTGTTGGACGAGTCTTCACTCACCGTCTTCCTTTACACGCACCTCAATGAAATGCCCGCTCCAAACCTAGACCAAAACACGTCCTTGGTCTGTGGGCTGATTTCATTGGCTCTCTATTTTACTATAGTGCTCTTGCATTCTAACATTGATGGGTTGCATTTTGGCCCCATCCTACACCACTGATTTCAGTTTGACTGAATCTCCACATTGGGCATTTATGCATTATGAATAAAACACACAAGACAGGGTTTTTTTGGTGAGATCTCATTTTTTTTTATTCAGTGAACAACAACAACGTGAGAACAACCACGTGAAAACTGAAGCCCAGAACAAGGGGCTTGTACATTGAAAGAACTGAAGCCCAGAACAGGGGGCTTGTAAACTTAAGCCCAGAACAGCGGGCGTGTGTAAATTGAAAGAATTCAAGCCCAGAACGGGACTTGTACATTGAAATGATTGGCGGCCCAGTCATATACGAGTACATCTCGGTCCTCGGCCTTGGGGTACTCGTCAAACATCTGTACGATGGTAGATAAGGGTCTTCCACGGCATCGATGGTACAGGTAAAACAAGCAATATTGTCCGCACACGCTACTGGTCAGGCTTTGCAACGTTTGACTGCTCCAACACCACGTCTCTGTGCCTTGATCCATGAAGTCTGTTAAATCGTGATGGAGGGGTGGCAGGCCGTACGGGTCAAAGTATTCGCCCTGCTGTTCTGTCAAGTACACGGCCACCCAATGTTCACCGGGCCGATCCATCGGGTCCGTGTTGAGAACGTAAGCAGCAGGATACATACGGTCTAATGGGAACACATCTCGGGCGAACACCCCTTGAAACATCATACGTGTCTCTGGGTCATTCTCCAGCACGGTGGTTATCTGGTCTGTATCCATGTTAGGTGGAGAAGTCACACAGCACGTTGCGCGCCTTGTCCACTTGAATGATGTTGTCAAACTCGGCGTAGCAGATCACATTGACGGTGCTCCGGAGGGCTCGTAGAAAGTGGATTTCCAACCGTAAATTGCCTTGCTTGGCCAGGGCCAGCTGATGGTCGTTCTCTAAGGTGGGGGTCAGATCGAAACAGAACAACGTGTATCCGTTCGCGTAGTCCTCCCGACTGATGAAATTCCCTTCGTCCTGGTTGATTTGACCGGTGGCTGTAAACAGGCTCTGATAGGCTCGAATGAAATTCGCGCGCCCAAAGTTCGGTGTTAAGGCCGTGGCTGGTACCTGTTGTCCATCCACATGCAGGGCCACAAAATTGATGCCGAAATGTTTAAAGTCAAACGGATTCTCTGGGTAGGCTCCACTGAAACTGGTATTTTCCACACAGGCCAGGATCAATCGCTTGGGTAGTTCCCCCAGGAACAGGTTTTCTTTGTTGGCGCTCATATTTCCAGCAGACACAGAGAACACTTTGGTTTGTACACGTCGGATAGGGTACTGGGCTGGTTTTGTTTCCAAGGCTTTCATGTGTCCCAATTGAACGGCTGGATTCGGTTTCACTTTTCGGACATACAGGACTGCGTCTTCGATGACAATCTTATAGTCAGCTACATGCGCCTCTACGTTAGTGGCCATCAAGGCGAAGGTCGGAGGCGCCCGTATCAGTCGGAGTTTGATGGGGATCTTGTTCAAGAGGTATCGGTCTTGCATGAACATGTCTGCGTGCAGTCGACCGATCATATCCACCGAGACGCCGTTCGCGGTCAAAGCCTTCCGTTTGCTATATCCCGTATTGTCGTTCTCTGCGCCCATGTGCTCGGCTTTGTCCTGGTAGAATAAAGCGGCTGTCAGTTGAGATTTTTTAGCCTCTCGCCCATGCGACAACAGCGTCTCGATGTAGGCTCGATAGGGGTACGTGTTGGTCGAGTCACTGATGAGTTTGTCGCTGAGAAATATATCCACCTGTTGAAACATCGAGTGCAGCCAGAGATTCGTCGGGCCCACCGTTGCTTGGTCGGCGATTCTGGTGCCATCTCCATTGACGATCTTGGCTTTCACATACAAGTATGTATGGGCTAAATCCACATAGGCCGTATCCGCATTACTGATGGTGAACTCGATGGGCCCTGTTGCGTTGATGCTGGAGAGCCGGAGATGCTCCACCCATAATTCTTGTTCGGCACTGGTCTGTGTGGGCGGCACGGTCCACAAATCAAATTCACTGTTGGTGGAGGGGCAGGACTCGGCGTGGATCAAGGACATGTTTTAAGAAAAGATATCCCGGGTCTTCGATGTGCGTCGTCGCTGGGTCGGTCGTCGACTGGTGCGTGGTCTCGGTGGGGCAGGTCTTTTATTCCCTACGGTGCGTTGTGCTTTGGCCACCAAGACGCCTCCCGCTTCTTTGGCCCGCCGTTTCAAGGCTTCTTTGGGTGCCGTACCCCCCAAGACATCACCGGCCACTTGCAGTCCACTGCGTACCGCTTGTTTGCCGATTGCTTTCACCCCACGCGTCACCAAGGGCAGGAACGTTTTGACGATGCTGCCGAGTATGTTCCCCAGTCCATGTCCACGTTGCATGCGTGCACCACTAAAAACCGGAAAGCCACCCCCGGCCTGTTGGGCATAATAGTCCATATAGCTGCGTGCATCGCACTCGTAAGGCACCTTCATTATGCAAAGTGGGGAGCACGTGCTTGTCGAAAATGAAGTGTCACCACCACTTTCCCGCGTTCGAATGCCACCGGTCGTCCCTTGTCATCTCTTATATCCACCGTGATCGTGTTGATGTGCGTTTGTCGTACGGGCAGGTAGAGCATGTGGGTAAATTTCGTACGAGTGAACTGGAGTGGTGGTGGGTACAACGTCGGTCGTCGTTGTCTGTTCACTGCGAGTGATGATGATGGAGGTGGGTACAACGTCGGTCGTCGTTGTCTGTTCACTGTGAGGGATGAAATCCGGTGGGTCTTCAGACACACTGGGTGTACTTGGTGTAGATGTTGAGCTTGGTGTGGAGCTCGTTGTGGCTTGTACACGGGGTGTGGTGGTGGTGACTGGGCTCGATACGGGATTGACTGGTGCTCTCTGTAGACCGGTTTCACTGGTGGCTGGTGTTCTCAATTGGTTAAGTAACGTGCTGACATAGGCTACGTCGTAAAACACACCTCCGTACAACACACTCAGCAGGGTTAGCAGTATCACCACAAAGCCCACTTGCGCTTTTCGCGTTTTGGGTGACGCTGTGTTCAGAGGCAGCTGCTGTTTGTCCATAGCACTGTGGTCGGACGTGGAATGAAGGATGACGGCAGTGGTGTCTGGCTTTATAGTCGTTTCACCTGGTTGGCAGCGACCCAGGAATTGAAGGAACTGGGCCAGCCTTGCCATTTGACGAAATGAAACAGTTTGCCACGTCGACGTTCCGTTTTCAAAATCTGCTCCACCGTGTAGTAGTCTTGCTGTGTTTTTACGACAGGCTGTAATTCCATCTCGTAAAACGTCCCTAGCAACGGTTCCCCTTGAAGATCTTCCAGTTCATAGACTCGCTGCTGTTGGGGTAGGCGCCGTTTAATCAGGAAGTACTCATCGCTCCAGTTGGGCAAGTAACTTTTCTCAAATTGACCTTTGACTTTACTGATCCGTACAGGGTCCCCGACCTTGTACACCGCCTTCGGCGTTCGCTGCGATGGCCTGGGGTACAAGACACGCCGGACTTGGGCTTCATTGCGTTGGGTCACGGTAATGGCGCTCTCTCTATACTCCGATGATAGGCTCGATTGTAACCCCTCACAAGTTTCGGGAGAACATCGATGTACCGCCTTGTATTCTTATAGGTGAAATATTTATACATGCGGCCTTTGAATGTCCTGTTGAACCTTTCCACCACGGAAGCCTTGGTCTCGTTGTACGTATGGAAGAAAAACACCTTCTGGGCTTTCAGAAACTGTTGGAACGGTCTGTTGAGGAATTCCGTGCCTTCGTCGGTTTGCAAATACAAGGGTTTGCGCCCGGTCTTGAAGATGTCCTTGAACGCCGCTATGAGATTCGCCCCTGTTTTCGTCCGGATGGGTACCACCCACGCATACTTGGATAGGATATCGATGCACGTCAAGATATACCGATTCCCATCGTTGTGTTTGGCAAAGGCGCTCATATCGACCAAATCCGCTTGCCTGGGCATCTATTCTCCGCGATGACCCGGTTCCGTAGAAAATGGCGACGGACAGATCGATGTAAGGTATAGGTGTCTTGTTTTCTTAACCAATCTCGGACTTGGGCACGTTGTATCCCTGGGGTTTGGCCGCTCGATAGAGAGCCGACAATGCACTATAGGCCGCCGGACTGTCGGGACTGTAGTATAAGTTATCCAACACCTTCTCCCAGGGCTTCATGGTGACAAATGATGATGGACCCTGGCTCTATCGTTTATTTATAACGGGTATATCTTGGGCCGGAGTTTCTTTCTGATTTTCTTCGTTGGCTTCCACAGTCTCCATGGTAAATGACCAGTCCAACTCGTCTGATGACCGCTTGATAAACACTTGATCCACATCTACCACGGCATCTTCCAATGCAGACCATAGATCAGGGTGAAGGGTAAAATGGACTGTACCTCCATCTTGCCGAACCAATTGAGCAAAGAAAGGGCCGCGTCGGATGTACACATCGTGACACAAGTGGATGAGGTCGCCGTCCAGTTCACCAGACAACACCCGTTTTTGGTCCAGCCCTCCCGGGACAGACGAATGTGGGCCGGGCACGATTGTGTAGGGTCCGCATCACAGATGTCTCCCACTTCCTCCATGATATCGACCGTATCCGCATACACGTGCAGGAAAACCTCGGGGGTCAAGCTGAGATACGCCAGTATTATATGCTCCGTCATGGTCAGTACGTGAATGGTACCAGATTTGACTGTCTCTCATATTTATAGGGAGAACCCCGTGAGATCAAAGGATCAGGTGGTCATGTCACTGGGCTGACTGAGTCTAGCCGGGTAATCAATGGCATCGTCGTCGGGTTCATGGCTAGACATTTGTTCATTGGGTTCTGCCGCTGCTTCTCTCAGGGCACGAGCCCACTTCAACTCGTCTGATGATCGCTCGTCCGGTGTAAACAGCTGGTCCACGATAGGCACCACTTTCTCGAAGGCTATCCACAGATCGGGGTCTAGGGTGAAGCTTCGCGTAGGGTCTTGGTAGCGGCCCAGGCGTGGGAAGAAGGGTCCACGGTATACGTAGATGGCATTGTCTATGTGGATGAGGTGTCCATCGGGCTCGCCGCTCAACACCCGTTTAAATTTGGTCCAGCCGTCACGGTGTAGCGTAACCGTATTCGATACGGTCTCAGCGGGCGACCAGCAAACATCTCCACGGTCTTCAACGAGGGTGACTTTATCTTCATAGACGTGTAACCCCACCCGGGGTGTAAGGGGAAGGATGGCATGCTTGCTCCAATGTTGAACGGTGAATGACACACACTCTGTCTGGCCCTCGTATTTATAGTCAGGTCCCACTGTCAATGCCACATCGCCAGGGTCAATAGGGCACAGACTATTGTGAGGCCAACCAGCCGTCGCTGGTTCCGGCGTGAGCGCTCGTGGTCCATAGCCCGAGCATCAAGGATGGCTGTCATAGTCCAGTAGTGGTGAGTGATGGCACACCTCTCCATCGAGTGCACTCTGTCGAGGACCGCTTCTGTGAACTCGTTGAGGATCTGGCGTCGCCCCTCGTTGTCGTCGCCATCTGCAAACATGGACCGGACCACTGCTCAGTAACCCGTGAGTGAATTAACCACGGTGGCATGCTGTAAAATGCGAGTCGCATAGGGCTGGATCTCCGTCATGGCTCTGCAACCGTAGAAATGAAGGTGTAGGATCCAGAGAGACGTGTTTTATAGACCAGGTCACACATGCGCGCCTAGATGTAGCTCTACGGGTGTAGTCCGTGATACGTACTATTCTGATTGGTTATGTGGCTCCTATAGAGATAGTACCTTATCGACAATGGGGACTACTTGTTCCAAAGCCGTCCATAGATCGGGGTCCAGGGTAAAACCACCGTCGTTCAGACAGAGGAGTCGAGCGGAAAAGGGATCGCAGAAAATGTAGACGTCGTCACACAGGTGAATGCTATCACCGTGCAGGTCACCCAACAACACCCGTTTCAAGGTAGTCCATCCTTCCGGTGACAAAGAGACGTGCGCTTTGGGTTCAGTCGTACACCAACACCTAAGTCCGCTATCGATGAGGTCCACTCGTTTGGGGTACAACAATAGGGTGCAGCCAGGTGTAAGCCTCCGGGTAGCCACAGTCCCTTCTTTCACCTCGGGGTGTAGTAAGTCATCCACCTCGGGGAGTACATCTTTCAGTGCCATCCATAAGGGTGGACAGAGTGTGATATAGGTACCTCCACTCTGTTCCAACCGGGGAAAAAGGGAATCCTCTCCAGCAGTGCGTATGTGCACACCGACTTCCACGTGCATGAAATCCCTTTCGGGGTCTTTTCCCTTTAACAATCGTGTCAATAGAGTCCAGCCTGATAGCGATAACAAAATCTTCACCTTCTGCGGTGCGTCTTGGACCAGCTCCAGGTGATCGTCATAGACGATCAGGGTGACGTCGGACGTCAGTTGGAATAACGCAGGCTCTGTTCCACTCGCTGCCATGGTGGGGAATGAAAAGCGAACGGTGAGAGAGGTGGCTTTATAGTGTACCTGTTGGGTAGGGTTTTATACACCGTGCGTGGCACTTGCTATACTCGCTTGCGCCATAAGGTCAATAAGGTTAGAAATGCGTTTTTTCTACTACGCCCTGTGACGGCCCTTCGTGAATGGGCGTAACCTGTGAACATCATAGGAATGCATGTACTAACCTGTCTGTGGGGTTTTTCCACAATGTCGTTCACCTTTGTGTCTATTCGGGTATCACGGAGGTGACCGAAGATGTCACGGCTCGGCCCTCGACTTGGGGTAGAGTGTGCTAAAAATAGATCACCAGCTAGCGTGCTATAAAAGGGAAGCGGCCTTGCCAGAAGCAGTTTACTCGTCTAGATAATTTACGACGCCACGAGGCCTCCACCCACAACGATGCACGGTATACTTGTATAACCTGCGCACGGTCATTTAATCGGGAGGATGATTTACTGCGCCACGAACGCTCATTCCACGAGGGCGCGACGGAACAATGTAAGGATTGTGGTCAACTCTTCAAAAGACGCATTCAGTTAAGACGGCATCAGCGTTTGATTCATGTCCCGTCTCCACGGTTTTGGCGACAACTTCCTACTGAAGAGGAGCCGCGGAAGGTCAGACCCAGTGAAGATAAGCCCGGGGAGACGAACGCCACTGGTGATGCGATGACGGAGATCCCGCCTATACCCACAGTTGGGAAGAGCCTGGATTTCCGGCCGGACCCCACCGTTACGGTTTCGAGTCATACACCTGAAAACATCGAACATTTTCTGGACGAGCCCATAAATGTTCCTAGCGATCTCTTACCCGAAGATCATCCAGAGAGTGACATCTCTCGGCGCCATTGGTCCATGACACGGCACTGTTTCCATCGTCATCGCCCTATTCAAGATATCTACAATTTCCCACTGACCAACCTCACCCGTCTACGCAGCTACGTGGAAACCATCTTCAATGACCAACCTACGGCCTTCACATTAAATGTAGCATTTGGGTACATCTTATGCCATAATATGACGGGTGAATTGCGCTATTCCTATTCCAGTGCCTTCAACCCAGTGTACGACCAACCGTTTACCATCATTAACCGGAGGTCACTAGAGATGATGCTGGACCAAGTGGAACAATTGGATGTCTTGGGATGGGCCCAACAACAACGACCCAACACCAAGTGGACAGTGAAGAGGGTGACCAATGTTACGTTTTTCCTTACCAAGCTGATCCACCACCGCCATCGGTTGAATGCGTCACTCGTGCACTGATGAATATCATAACATGCCGTACATACTCTCTATGTCTACATGCTGATCGTTGACTTGAGCTCAGTAAACACTTGTACCTAATGTGACGGTGCGTTAAATAATAAAACATGGTGTTTGATATTTCAATTTGTTTTGCTGTTAACATACTAAACACACCCAGGGCGGCTCCCCCAGCCTGGGTATGATGTAACATTGGGGATAATAAACTGTATGAACATTGCTGAACTTGTTGTTATTCACATCACCCCATTGACTTGATAGGCAGGTCCCAATAAGCCCGGGGACCGATATTAGCCCTTTTGGCTAGAGGTGATAGGGGTTTTCCCCTAGTTTAGGGGTAAAATCCGTATTCCGCTTTTTTTCTGGAGAAAGTTTTACATGCATCCACCCATGACTGGATGCCCCTTCACATAGGCTTCACATGGATACCTCATACAACTCCATCGGCCCATTAGGGGCTCCCCTAGATCCCAAAACGTCTATTTCCATACCCTTGGTCCACCGCGCATGCGCAGAATGGTGACAACGCCGAGCCGCTAGTCCAGTCAGATGCCCCTTCACGAATGCTTCACATTGATACCTCATATGACCCCATTGGACCATTAGGGACTCCCCTAGCTCCAAAACGTCTATTTTCATACCCTTTGGCCACCGCGCATGCGCAGAATGCCGATATTTCAACCCCACACCCAGCCATCAGATGCCCCTTCACGAATGCTTCACATGGATACCTCATACGACTCCATCGGCCGTGGGGACTCCCCTCGCTCTCAAAACGTCTATTTCCATACCCTTTGACCACCGCGCATGCGCAGAATGGTGACAACGCCCAAGCCGCTAGTCCAGTCAGATGCCCCTTCACGAATGCTTCACATTGATACCTCATATGACCCCATTGGACCATTAGTGCCTCCCCTAGCTCCAAAACGTCTATTTTCATACCCTTTGGCCACCGCGCATGCGCAGAATGCCGATATTTCAATCCCACACCCAGCCCATCAGATGCCCCTTCACGAATGCTTCACTTTGATACCTCACTCGACCCCATCGGTCCACTAGGGACCCACCCCGGTCACAAAACGTCTATTTAGGCATTCCCCGTATACATTAACATTGGAAGTCAACCCAGGGGACTACTTTCTGTCCGCGGAGGCAGAACGCATCACCACCAGACCGCATCACCGCGGAGGAATACATCCCCTTTTCCACAAAATTCAAGATGGCGGCCAAACTCTGGCAGATCGAGTTGTCTCCCTTGCGTCCAGAGTGTATAGATGGCGCTACTGTTCCTCCTCAAAGCCTCCCCGTGACGTCACTACATCCGGGTGAAAGTTAACTCGAAAAGGGTAGACCCTACTACTTGCGTGTAATTCTTGTAACAGGTTTTGTGCCACACGATTTCTTTCTCAGAAAGCGATTCGTCTTGAAGTCTTGTAAAAATATCATCCTGTTTGGTTTTCACAGCTGCCCAGAAAATGTCAATTGCGTCCATTGTAGCAACACTAAGTGTTTCCAATGTATCTTTCTGACATTTCATACATTTAGTCCAGTTTGGGTATATCTTAACTTTTTTACTCGGCGGCTGGTAAATATTTGAAGCCATATTTGTGGAAGTGGTCTCACTAAACAAACTAGTAGTTCGTTGGCAAAGACAGATCAAAACAGTGTGAGAAGATAAGATTATATTTATATCAACAAGTACAATGACTGTGTTCAGATCATATGTATGTTATTTCACTCGTCTGTGTTCCCCATACATGGGCGAGTCCCCATACAGGGAGGTAACTCTTGGTTCCTTTTTTCCGCCAGGGGGCGCACTTGTAGGTATGACGTCACTTCCGGTCTGGGTGAATGGAGCGTGACCTGGGAACATGATAGGATATGTACTGACCTGTCTGTGGGGTTTTTCCACAATGTCGTTCACCTCCGTGTCTTTTTGGTCACCTCCGTTGTGGGGTTTTTCCACCATGTCGTTCATCTTCGTGTCTCTTGGGTGATCTCCGTGTTTCTTCGGTCAGGTCCGTGTCTCCTCGGTCAGGTCACCGTGTTTCTTCTGGGTGATCTCCGTGTTTCTTCGGTCAGGTCCGTATACAAGTGGGGTTTTTCCCACAATATCGTTCACTTCCACGAAAAGACACGGAGGTGGCCGAAGACACACGGAGGTGCCCCAAGATGTCACGGAGGTGCCCGAAGACACACGGAGGTCACCGAAGATGTCACGGACACTTCCGAGTCTCTTCGGTCACCTCCCCAAGATACAAGTGGGGTTTTTCCCACAATGTCGTTCACTTCCGAGTCTCTTCTGTCACTTCCCACGAAAAGACACGGAGGTGGCCGAAGACACAAGGAGGTGCCCCAAAATGTCACGGAGGTGCCCGAAGACACACGGAGGTCACCGAAGATATCACGGATATCACCGAAGAGACACGGAGGCGCCCGAAGATGTCACGGAGGCGCCCGAAGATGTCACGGAGGCGACCGAAGAGTCACGGAGGTGCCCGAAGAGTCACGGAGGTCACCGAAGAGACACGGAGGTGACCGAAGACACACGAAGGTCACCGAAAACACACGAATGTCACGAAAAAACGTATAAAAGTGGACATTTTTAGGGGATTGCTGCATTCATTGGCCTGCTTGACCAACCTGCTTCACCAGCCTGCCTCACCAGCCTGAGCCTGCTTCACCAGTGCAACTTCACCAGCCTATCTCACCATAGCAGCTACTGACCTGACCAGCCTGAGCCAACAGTCATGGAGTCATCCCACCGAGCTAAGCTTCTGCAGCACCGTATCCATATCGTTGATGAGATGCAGCATGTGGCCGATATATGTGATCTGCTCATGGTGGAAAACATAATCACTAAACACATGGGGGTAGAGATCATGGCGGAGAAGACCTATAGGGCACGAAACAGAGCCCTCATCGACCTCATACCATGCCGTGGCTCCTTAGCATTTCAAGCCTTCGTGGAGGCGCTGAAGAAGACGGGAAATGAAGGAATAGCAGGTCTACTTCAAGCCCAGGATTCAGAAGATAATATCTTAGTCATGGACATGGACATCGCCGAAGGGCGTACAGGTACCAAACGTACGCACCAAGAGTCCGGTCCACCTGCCAAACCCGGTCCACCTGCCAAACGTCCCCGACTAACACCTTTACCTCAGCAAGTGCTTCAGCCAGTGCCCCAGCAAGTGCCTGAGCAAGCGAAGGAAGAGGTGCTACTTCCTATGTCTGTGCAGGAGATCAATGACATTATCCAGCAGGCCTACCAGGCGGCCCAGACGAACACTTGGGAGCTCTCTCCCTATTTAACTGTGAGTGTCAAAGAAGAGGAAGTGCATTTTAACGCACCGGCCTGGGACGACAAACCACCTAAGCATATCGCCTTGACGTTGGACACCTGGATAAGAGTACAGGCCATTTATTACGCCGTCGATGCGATCATTGACCACCAGGGGAGCGACGAAGCGAAATTTTATGTGGGTGACGACATCTTCCTCACCTGTTCTATGTTCAACAACATGCTGCTGGTGCATATTCGTAAATGGAAGTTGAGGGGAGAAAAGCCTATTCCTTTACCTCAGGGCGTCACCCTGCAAATACCTGCGTGGCGGAAGCTGGAGAGTCTCACAGGTGAAATTCATGAAGTCCTGTCTGACCAGGTGACTCAGTATATTTATAAGAAGTACATCGACACATTCCTGGATCATCTCAGACCCTGCGTTCGACACTTGCGTATCCAGCAATGTGCAGGCTGTCAGAACAAGAACGGTCTCTTCAACACGCATACGTGTATGGACAATAGTATACCATCAGACGCGCTGATGACTGAGGGACTACACGCCGTTAACGAGGTGCAAATTGCCGAGGCATTGCAAGCTGCCTGTCCACCCAGAATTCCACGTAAACAGATTGCCACCTTCATATACGTGCACCAGGGGCAGAAAGACAATGACGAGTTCAAACAAGTCTTGTTGCATAAATATTGAACATTTCACACAAGTCTTGTTGCATAAATATTGAACATTCAGACATCACCGTATTCCTACATTCTATGTTCATTCTATGTTCATTCTATGTTCATTTAAGCGCCTTGATAGCGTATAATTGTATTAAAAAAATTCAACACCAAGAGTCTACTGTGGTGAAGACCTTATGTTCATTCTACTGTGTTAATAAAAATATTAGAAATTCAAATGTGTGTTA
The DNA here is from genome assembly GCA_036873755.1 of Hanleya hanleyi. Taxonomy (NCBI): domain Eukaryota; kingdom Metazoa; phylum Mollusca; class Polyplacophora; order Lepidopleurida; family Hanleyidae; genus Hanleya; species Hanleya hanleyi. Next base: position 16,558 of record JAVTVY010010276.1, on the reverse strand, counting down.
GTGTTCACACTATGCAAAGGGGGTATTGGTGTGGGAGCTGGTGTTTTGTGCTTTTAGTTCGGAAGTTTCCTCCCTTTCGGGTGTAATTAGGTGGCCCTAATAAGGGCCTCTGATAGGACCTCGTTCTGCCATAATATCCACCGAAATTTCATTCCAGGGGGAGATAACTTCCGTATGGAATACAGTATGCAATAACCTCAATAGTATACTAATGGACACACTGTGAATTATTTTAATCGAACTCCTGGTCTTCTTTCCACCTGCTTCCGAAAATAGCGCTTCAGGTGTAACTAGGCAGTCAAAATTAAACAATCTGGCGTAATGACACATCTCCGCTCCTTAACTGAGTCTACATTGAGATAATGCATAGACTCCACTATTATGCCTTAAAGGGTGCACTCCAGGGATTCTTCCATTCGGCATGGAATAGACTATGGGTCCGTTTTTCGGCCACCAGTTGTCGTAAAATCTTCAACCTAAATCACTTATATGTATATATTTTCTGAAAGAGCATGATGAAACTATTATTTTAAGATATAAAAATCACTGGATTTGAAGGAAACTACAGATAGCCCTACAGGCACATCTTATTTAGATCTCTATCTCTATAAAAATGAAGCGGGCATTCTCTCTCGTCGACTTTATGACAAAAGAGATGATTACAATTTTGACATCGTAAACTATCCCTTTCTGGACAGTAATATTCCAGTGGGACCTGCATATGGCGTATACATATCTCGCTTAGTAGCATTTGCTAGATCCTGTGTTAGATGTGATGATTTTAATCAACGTCACAAAACATTGTTGCAGAAACTTATAAAACAGGGCTATTCCACCAAGCGCCTCCACTCAAAGTTTCTCAAATTTGGCGATACATATCGCATGCTGATAGCAAAATACGAACGTAGCGTGCAAGATCTATGGCGCTACGTTTCGTAACTTGTGTCTAATTCCGCTTAACCCGGGGCTAGCGGCCGTATGAACCCATGTACTTCAAGATCCTCATGGTACTCATATGAACAGTCACAATCAAAGCGTGACTGAGATACATCATTCTTTAGATGACGACCTTACAACGAATATTATGGATTAAGAATACTGATCAGCGATACGGATTTGATATTTTTGGAACATCATGATGTCTTGCCGGCATCATTGAAAACTGTTGACCGCTTCTCTCTTGCAGGAAACAAGCCTATGTTTATGTATACTATGATTGTCTTTTTGAATTTGGTGCTAATACTGTTATATGGAATATGGAATAGGTCTTTGGATTATGGACGCGGATATTCTCTAATGGACGACGGCTGGATTATGAATGACGGACTAGACGCTTGTAACTGCTATGTTATAGAAAAATTAAACTCGAACATTCTCCTCCATGCTTGCTTCATTTTTCCTAGAAAACCCCTTAAAAATGTCGAAAAATGATCAAATTCGGCTCAATTTCCAGAAAAATCTGTAAGAGCGATTTCAATTAAACTTCTTATCCATGTTCCCTGGTCCGGTCTCAACTTAAAAAGGCAAACAAAAGTGGGTGTCAACCTGCCCGTTTTTTGTCAGATTTTCTTCCCGTAAATGAGTCCCGATTTTTAGGCACACCCAAGGGGCATAACTGAGGCAGGACAAACTTTACTCCATGATCCCGATCAGCGTGTAGACGAAGCCAGCACTCGATTTGTACGTACTCGTTTGCAGCGTTGATAATGCTGAATAGGATGGTATTAAGCTATTAAGAAGACAAGAAGAATTATGATGTAGCAGAACAAGGGCAGTCTATCGTATTATGAAATTAGACAGGGGCCATTACTACGAAACTGTGGAGGGCCACCCAAGGCTCGTTTATTGTTGGACCGGGTGAAACAGAATCCCGATATGGGTTGGAGCGATCAGGGGGAACTGCTTATTCGAAACCGAGTGGTGCCGGGGTCTCATATCACCGATTTGATCAACGATACGGTGCGCTCTCGCAAACACTCTAATCCACCGGGCTGGGAAGCCTTTGCTCAGGGGTTGAAAGACACACACGTCCCTCAAGAATTGGTGGGGAATCCTAACCGTTGGCGGTGGATGCAGCGGACCCAGCAATCGCCGAGTAGACCACCACCACCTCCACTATCTTCTTGGGAACCGGAGTCACCACCCAAAACACCACAACGATGGGCACCTTCTTTTCACCCCTTTAAAACACCATCCCCGGTAAAGAGACTCCAGCGCTCGAGAGCTTTGATACATAGCAAGTCACCGCGACGATCACGACGACGAGGTCAGCCGCCCAAGGCCTGGGGGCCCTATTAAAGCCATGTGCAGAAGCAAGAAAGCTCAGTCGTCATGTTTTACCTCACGTTGCCCAGTAACAGTTCGCTCGATGTGTTTCCTGACAACACCTTGGCCAAGTACGTGACCCAATTATCGCAACCGTTGCATTTACCTGGACGGTGGGAATGTGGACTGGTGGATATTCAATACTCTTACTCGTGGTACAACGTGTGGTACGAGGTGACCTACGAAGGCGAAGTAACCCGACTGATTCTACTCGAAGGCCAATACGATACCCCTAAAGCGTTCATAGAGGGTCTGACCACATTGTTGAATTATAAGTCTCTACGGGTGGTGAGGAATAGTTCAAGACCCGTCAAATCCTATCCCTTCAAGAATCATGTGATCTTCGATTACAACGCACACAACGACAAGGCCTGTATCCTGCTCAGCCCCAACGTGGGTGTGGAACTCAGTCCTAGCCTACAGCAAATGTTAGGTCTCCCTTATGACATCTACGCGGGTCCCACCACCGACACAGGCGACGTTGTGATGGATATGAAAGTGGGTATGTACGGACTCTACGTCTACTCGGACGTGGTGGACAGCCATATTGTGGGCGATGTGAACACACCTCTGTTACGGGTGGTGCCCATTAGAAAGAAGTATGGCGATCACCCAGAGTTTCAACCACATACTCTACCTGCCCGTACGACACACCGATATCAACACGATCACGGTGGATATAAGAGATGACACGGGACGCCCGGTCGCATTCGAACGAGGGAAAGTGGTGCTGACACTTCATTTCCGACAAGCACGTTCTCCTCACTTCGTATAATGTACGTGCCTTACCAGTGCCATACGGCCAGCTATGCCGACTACTACAAGAAACAAACGGGAGGTAGCTTGCCCATCTTTAGCGGTGCACGCATGCAACGAGGTCACGGGTTGGGTAACATACTGGGCAGCATCGTCAAAACGTTCTTGCCCTTGGTGACACGGGGAGTAAAAGCGGTGGGTAAACAAGCGGTACGCAGTGGACTGCGAGTGGCCGGTGATGTCTTGGGAGGAACGGCATCCCGACAAGCCTTGAAACGACAGGCCCAAGAAGCAGGCAGCGTCTTGATCGCCAAAGCCCTTAAAAGACAACCGCCGGCACAGGGAAGAGTCATTCGACGACCGACACACCGACGACGCACACCCCGGAAGAAGAAGGGTAAGAGAGACATCTTCGCATAATGGCATTCATTCACTCCGAGTAGTGTCAGTCTACCAACAGTGAATTGGATTTGTGGACTATTCCACCCACACAGACCAGTGTCGCCGAAGGACGTTGGGTAGAACATCGGCCCCTGGCTAGCCTGACGGGCACGGGACCGCTGGAATTTACCACTGAAAACAAAGATACGGCCTACCTGGATTTAGCCCACACGTACTTGTACGTGAAAGCCAAAATAGTGGACGCAGACGGGACGCCCATCGCGAACGATGTGGTGGTAGGCCCGGTGAATCTTTGACTGCACTCCCTGTTCCAACAGGTGGATATCAGTCTGAACGGTAAACTCATCAGTACGTCCACCAATACGTACCCGTACCGAGCCTACATCGAGACGCTGTTGTCGTACGGAGAAGATGCCAAAAAAACACACTTGCAAGCCTCGCTGTACTACAGGGATACGCCCGGAGCCATGGATGCCGTCACCGTTGCCAATAATGGGTTCGGCCATCGCAGGCAGTTTACAACCCGTAGCACGTCCGTCGATATGATGGGACGACTGCACGCCGATCTGTTCCTGCAAGACCGCTACATGATGAACGGTGTATCCATCAAGATCAAGTTGATCCGTTCCCCACCCACTTTCGCCTTGATGTCCGATGGAGATGCCCCCAATTACAAGATCATCATAGAAGATGCAGCCCTGTTTGTCCGTACGGTGGATTTGCAACAGGGCGTGTTGGTGAGTCACATGGAAGCCTTATCGAAAAAACCAGCCCTGTACCCCATCCGACGCGTACAGACCAAGGTGTTCTCTGTGCCAGCAGGTACGATGATGGCCAATCGTGAAAATTTATTTCTAGGGGATCTCCCTAAACGTCTTACCCTGGCGTGTGTCACCAACACCAGTTTCAATGGACAGTGGAGTGAGAATCCGTTCCACTTTTTGCTGTATCAGCGAGAAGTAAGTGGAACAATCTTGAAAGAGATGGCGAAGCGCCAGACCCGGTAAACTCAAGCACTCCTTGAATATGTCGACGTGCATCTCACGACGAAAGAGTTGAACCATTTTCTCGGCCGCTTCGAGGAAAGGAACCACATCTAAGTTATTATACCATATCATGAAATCTCGCAAGGTCTGCATATGTTGGTCGTTCCATACCTGCTGTAGTTCCCGGTACGTGTCTTCCGAACGTTCCACTTGCTTCAAATCGCCAAAGAAAGCGTGCTGGGGTGGCAACTGTTTCCTCCAAGCGGTCGAGCGTCGATATATACGTGTAAGGGAACCTCCCTTTGGTTTGTTCACAGTCATACGCCTTCACCCACTGATCATAGCTATAATTGGGAGCTAAGTAGTTCCGTACATCCAGGAAATGGAGTGACGTGGTAGTGAGGGCCATATGATTATTGATCTTCTTGATGACGGACTTGATGGTATTAGCCTGGGCCAAGTAAGGGTAGAGAAATTCCTTCACCATGTTGAGATCGTATCGCCCCGAGTTGAAGCCAAGCACAGGTAACTGGCCTAGGTATTGTAGGAAGCGGGCTTTCAATTTCTCCGCATACGGCTTAGGTAAAGGTACATCCTGCGACTGAATGTGTTCCGGCTCCGACTCCGACTCTGACTCTGACTCTTCATCGTCGCTGAACGATACACCTGGTATAGGAATCCGGTCGTCCAGTTGGTCCAGTACGTCCTGGAACTTGGACACCAACAATTCCGTACTGGCCGCACTGACTTCCTCTAAATAACCCATCATGCGGGTAATCAACTCATGGGAGTCCCCCGACGACACGAAACAGACGGGCGCAACGTCATAGCCGGGTACGTTGGTGGAAATGCTCACACTGAGGGGAATATGGCGCTGCGTCCACTGCGTTTTCGCTGAGAACATGTCCATGGGTTCCAACAGGGCCTCGAAACCGTAACACGCCCGGTAGGGAAAATAACGGTCCTCTTCCGGTATGACAAGACCCTCATCGGCCAGCTCTTCGAAAATAGTAGGCGTATTATGGTACACACCACCAGGAAATTTGCGCTTCACAGCGTTGTCACAAATCTTCTCGTGCTGATGTAGGTTGTTGGAACGGTGAAACACCCGATGGCATTGGGCACAACTGTAGGATTGCGCGTACAGGCTCATATCGTAGATGAGGGAAAAATGACTCACCCCGCCGTGGTCGAAGACATTGACTTTCATCGTAGAAGCATACCGTTCTGTTGAGCGATGAACCAATTCAGCCACAAATATGTCATCCTCGCGTCGTAATCGGTATACAAAGATATTGATGCTGAACAGAGTTTCCACGACATCCAAATACTTAAAGGGGACTCCCCGGAACTGCCGCTCATCCAGGTCAAAGTTTCTCAAATTTGGCGATACATATCGCATGCTGATAGCAAAATACAAACGTAGCGTGCAAGATCTATGGCGCTACGTTTCGTAACTTGTGTCTAATTCCGCTTAACCTGGGGCTAGGGGCCGTATGAACCCATGTACTTCAAGAACCTCATGGTACTCATATGAACAGTCACAATCAAAGCGTGACTGAGATACATCATTCTTTAGATGACGACTTTACAACGAATATTATGGATTAAGAATACTGATCAGGGATACGGATTTGATATTTTTGGAACATCATGAGGTCTTGCCGGCATCATTGAAAACTGTTGACCGCTTCTCTCTTGCAGGAAACAAGCCTATGTTTTTGTATACTATGATTGTCTTTTTGAATTTGGTGCTAATACTGTTATATGGAAAATGGAATAGGTCTTTGGATTATGGACGCGGATATTCTCTAATGGACGACGGCTGGATTATGAATGACGGACTAGATGCTTGTAATTGCTCCTGTAAATACTGTCTCCAATAGCCATTGGCCACTTTCTCACAAAACTCGGGATCACACTCGTCCAGATAAACGGCCAAGCACCGAAACAGACATTTCCGGTCTTTGTAGGGGCCATGTTTGCCCGTCGTTAATGCATACAGTCCTTTTCGATGAAGCAGCCAAGGTGGAAGAGTGACAGGAGCACCGATAGGATGATCTCTCATTTTGGTGACGAAAAATGTGACGCTGGTGACCATTTCCACAATCCATTTGGTGTTGGGCCGTTGCAGACGCGCCCATTCCAACGGGTCCAACGTAGTGAGTTGCTCGATGAGTGGCTCCAGAGAAATTGCATCCGTCACCGTGAAGGGTTGATCAAACACATAGGTATTATTGCTGGGATAAAAATACCGCAACTGCTCCGTCTCTTTGTGCCGTAAAATGTAGCCGAATGTAATATTCAACTTGAAAGCTGTGACCTGGTCTGTAAAAATGTTCTCGGCATAGGTAGAAAGATACGTGAGGTCCTGCAGTCGAAAGTTATACAAGTCCAAAACAATGGCGTATGGTGTTCCAGTGACGTCGATAAATCTCACTCACACGCTCGCCTTGGGGCAAGGCATCAGCCGGAGGCGCTCCTGGATCCCCTGGAAAATCTTCTCCACGTCTCATGCTGCGGTGAGGCTCAGGCTGGTCAGGTAGGCTGGTCAGGCAGGTTGGTGAAGCAGGCCAATGAATGCAGCAATCCCCATAAAATTCCCACTTTTATACGTTTTTCGTGACATTCGTGTGTTTCCGGCGACCTCCGTGACTCTTCGGTGATCTCCGTGACATCTTCGGTGACCTCCGTGTTTCTTCGGGCACCTCCGTGACATCTTCGGGCGCCTCCGTGACATCTTCGGGCGCCTCCGTGTGTCTTCGGTGATCTCCGTGACATCTTGGGGCACCTCCGTGTCTCTTCGGCCACCTCCGTGTGTCTTCGGGAAGTGACCGAAGAGACTCGGAAGTGAACGATATCGTGGAAACGGACCTGACCGAGGAGACGCGGACCTGACCGAAGAAACACGGTGACCTGACCGAGGAGACACGGACCTGACCGAAGAAACACGGAGATCACCCAAGAGACACGAAGGTGAACGACATTGTGGAAAAACCCCACAACGGAGGTGAGCGAAGACACACGAAGGTGAAGGACATTGTGGAAAAACCCCACAGACAGGTCAGTACATATCCTATCATGTTCCCAGGTCACGCTCCATTCACCCAGACCGGAAGTGACGTCATACCTACAAGTGCGCCCCCTGGCGGAAAAAAAGGAACCAAGAGTTACCTCCCTGGAAAATGGGGGCTGTGCTGCTGTTACATTACTACTGCCGTTCAACACGAACAAGAGCGAACATGGCAGAAGAATGACTTAAAACAAGAGCAGTTTCTCAAAGGGCTGTTCCCGACTGGACAAGAGTGAACACGACCGAAGATTGAACTTTCTCAAATTGTGTCTTCCGATTTAACGATACAAGGACATGAGCATTCGAGAATTGTAAACACATCCATAGCGGGTCCCCCAATTTGAGTGTGATGTTATGGAAGGGATAATAACATGTGCAATACACAATAAGCTTGTTGTTATTGTTATCTTCCTTTGTCTCATCTGATTATGTTATGGCATTCAACAATAGGGGCTAGGTATTGGTGTATGTGTGTGTGTGTGTGTACGTGAACCTACACCCCATCGGTAGGGCGTCACTGCCTTACACCACAACCACCATCACCAATTTGGTCCAAGGGCGAGACAGGGTATGCAACTTTACCAGGATAGATAGGCCCACCATGCCCTATCCAGAACACTCTATGGCGTATCCACAGACCACTATTACCTAGAGACTAGTTTATAGGGTTGTATGTAGGCATGTCTCAAATACGTACTGGAGCGACTCCGAACTTTCTGTAGAACAGATGACGGCAGTCACGTGGACATCACCTGAGTCGTTTTCTACCTCAACGATAGCTTCAATGGGATACCATGCACGCAATATTTGAATCAGATATGGTCCCTAAATAGTCTAAACACTCCCCTGAGCACCCCTAAAATGCCCGCCTTCACTACAACGCCTCGACTGCACATACGCACCATGACGTCACTTCCAGTCAAAACCACCACCCCAAAGATGGTCTAGATGACATCTTGTACGGGGCTTTTGGAGCAAGAATGGTCCCTATCTCGTTCAAACACGCCGATGCGCAACCCCAAAGTGCCATCTTTCTCTACCACTTTTCGAATGTGCATGCGAACCATGACGTCATTTCCAGTCCAAACCACACCAGTCTTAGTCTACTCCACGGGGGCTTCAAGAAGAGACCCTGCACGACCCATTTGGGTGCGCTTCAGGATTTTTTTCTATTCTGCAGGCAATAGATCATGGGTCCGCTTTTCTGCCACCAGTTGTCGTAAAATCTTCAACCCAGATCACGTATATGTATATATTTTTGGGCAGAACATGATTAAGTCATTATTTTAAGACACAGCACCCAAATAAAAGTCGAAAATGATTTGCATCCACAAACCAGTCACTTGACCGACCTCGATGAGCGCTTCAACTCGAGACCCTACACGACCCCTTGGGACCAGGTACGCCCGACCTAGATCCATGTGACGGTTTGTTTCGTATGTTTGGGTGTAAAGTCCGTTTTCCGCATTTTCACGGGAAATCGTAGTTTTACATCCATCCCACCCATAATGTGACCGGAAGTGACCTGCCCTAGGTATGACCTTTGACCAGGAAGTGACCTTTGACCGGTGACTTCGACCGGACGTGATGTTATGACCCTCCTCCATCTCAACAATGCAATCAGATTTCGCCTTTATATACTACTACTCGCGCGCATGATTATTTACACATGGCGATCAAGCTGATTAAGTAATTAACTTTCTTTAAACTGATAAACAGATAACATTGGAAATTCAATGGATTTGCACTGAGACAGAAGTAATTTAACTTCGCTGAAGGAAATACAAGTCATAAATTGAAGAAAAAGCATCTTACTCACCTCTCTGTAGTTTATTCTCGGTTTCTCCGTTAAAACGCTGTAGGCCTACATATAACCAGGAGCAATTTAACTTTGCTTCTGTTAAAACTAAATGCCGGTAAACGTGTATCATGTTTTCTAACTTTGTCTCCGCTTCAGAGTGGACAATGTTCAAGGAGTCTCGGAGTTATTTTAATTATATAACGTTGAACTATCATAATTATAAAATGATTTCCCGGTTGTTGTTTTTTTTGTTGTTTTTTTTGTTTTTTGAGAGAGAGCTATTTTGTCAGAATCCGAAATTTTTATTTAAGTAGGCCTACCGGGTAATTCAAATGCAGTACCGGTACCTGTTACCAGAATCACATAATACTAATTCCCTAAATTCCTTAACAGTTGATAATATTGAGAGATCTGAAAAAACTGCTGGCCTGGGTTCATTATGTTTTGGCTGGTTGTCACTTTTTCACGATTTGTCTAACCAAGGCTGTGAACTGCAGATGAGTGGACGCAAAAAACTTTATGGTGTGGTGTTTGCAGGAGAAATCTATGCTCAAACAGCTGTCAATGATTCTCATTTGCAATTATAATTTCCTGCTGTCAAAGTGAAAATTGAATAAAGAAATATTAGAGTAACAATATCCTACAGCGAGAATTTTGTTATTCTTTCTGAATTCTGCGCACTAATGTGTAGTTGGCAGCAATCTAGGTAAACCAAGCTGGTAAATCGGGGGAATATACCGTGATATCATATCTGAGTTTACTGAGATTGAGTTGGCAGTTGACCACTAGGGGAGATTGGGGTACAGTGGGACATGGGGCATATCACAGGGGCTCGTTACCGTAATTAATTGGTTAATTAGGTTGATTATAAATAGGGGGGTAAGGGTTAATCCCCCTCGACCCCTGCAAACTAATTAACCATTACGGTAACGAGGCACATTGGGACAAGCCGTCTAGCTCCTGTGTCAAGGACAGGAGCTCCTGTGTCAAGGACAGGAAGCACATTACATTATTATCAGCAGAAAGCTACCACTCCCATAAAACTGCTATAATATTGATTACAAGTGAAAACTATCATTGGTACAGAATTAGGGGCAAAAGAAATTGTTTTTGAGCAGTCCAAGTAAATTTTTAGGACTGAGAATTAAATTGTGTTATATCAAGTTTTCCGCAGTATTTCATTGCTGTTTTGTACTACTGAGAGAGGACGGACAAAGGTACAATTTAATTATCTCGATTTATTATCTCAGATGTAGGTATTAGGGTTTTTTCATAAAACGGAATATATCATGCATCCGGGGCAGACTGGGACACTTTTGCCGGGGCACACTGGGACGTACAATAGTAATCAAATTGTAAAACTTACTTTCATCCTAAAATGCTATTGAAGTGCATTATATTGTTTCCTAGGTAGTAGTAATGGCTAATCCTATGGGATTTGATGAGTTTTACTAACACTTTCAATGTCAAATGCTTTCATTGGCATGAGAATCACACAAAATATTGTCTTCCTCAAATTTGGCCTCTGGGAAATATTTTATGTAAAGCAGGGATCTAAAATTGCAACTAACTTAACCATCGCTGTTGAATCTTCTAAACTCCTATGAAACATATTAGTATATACTTGATATAAAATGTATTTTGATTACCCATATCCAGGGCAAACTGGGACACTTTTTTTTTTTTTTTTTGCTTTTTAAAAATGAATCAGATATTTCAGAATTTTTTGTATGCTTATGTTATATTTGTGGCCAGAAGCTAAACTACTCACTGACTCGCACAAGGGCACATTACCTTTGTTAATCCGGTATTCGCATAGTTTAGTTCTGTTAAAATTCATTTATTTTATTCATTTATAAATATGTGCTTATTAAAGTGCATTCTACACGAAATATTGACATTCACAATGAAATATATAGATTGATTAGCTCATTTCAATACATTCCAATGTAGATATCTGTGGAATATCCTGGTACATTCCGAGTGTTTATCTGTATGGCTTTGTCCCACAGTGCAGCTGTCATTCTCTGCAACACGTGTGTGCTGTCCTTCACCTTGGCACCTGACGTCATGTTTGACGTCAACTCGCCGCCTATGAATTCTCACAGTTCGATTGGTCAGACAGTCACACACCTCCAGACAGAGCAGACGGAACAATGGCGGCTAGGAGCCGTTTGATATGTCGGTCAGCTGGAATTTGCGATCGGTATTTTAGAATCCCAGTTTTATGTCGACACTTTGAAGAGCAAATTGTGAAGAGAAGAATACATACAAGCGTAAGTTCCGTTTTCATGGTTTATTCCACCTAGTTTACATTGTAAAATAGACACATTTCAGAGGTGCTCTGGGGACAGCGACTGAGCGACTAAAATCAATGCGATCGGAATCGGATGCCAGATCAGCTGGTCGCAAGGTGTCAGTGAAGGCAGTGGGGATCAAGGCGACACCGCAACAAAAAATTTATAATCCTACCACGGCTAAATCTGATTGAGGCTACTTTTACCTGTGGTTAAATTCAGGTTGAACGTGACAAATTAGAATGTTGAAACTCCACTTCAATGAAAATTAAATTCTCAGCTGACTTGAGTAATTTATTATTTAGTGTTGGTTAAAATTTGGCATAATTATATTGTACTTTACTACATTTAGTCATGTATTCACAATCACATCAGTAATAATTTGTTGCTTAAATTGTGGCTTACATCGTGTTAATGTAGCCCTCCATCTGCAGTGTTTATTTTTCCACTCATACCCAACTTGCCAGTTGACATAAATGTCAAACAGGTTGTACATGCATGATATGATGAAATACCATTTTGATTATTTATCAATGATGTCCATTTTTGTTTCTGGATCAAGCTAGACAGTGAGTGGTATGTTTTGTCTATTATCTTCCTAAATGGATATGATCAACTATCCCGGTACACAACCAAACAATTATAGTCTGCATATAATTGATATCATCATGCACTTGTCAACTGGATTCTCCATCCCTGGGGACAGTGGAAAATGGTGTAGCTCCGGTGTAGCCTTGTTCTATAATCACCAGATTGATTTGCTGGGAAAGTGCCATACGGGCAATATTTACCGAACAAATTGACCATAACCAATAAAATAATTCGATTCTTTCTATGTCCTCTTACCTTTCATAAAACACCTTGTTTATGAGTGACTGTCCGTTTTTAGCCTGGCAGGAGATCTAAACGCGGACGAGGGGGGTAAAACGGTCCACATCACCGCTAGCTTAATACATCGATCAGAACGCTGATTATGCGCCACAACAACTCCCGATAAACACTACACGCACAACGGCGATCTGGACAGTTTTACCCCCCTCGTCCAAGTTTAGACGTCTTGCAACTAAAAATCGGCAGTCGCTGATAAACAAGGTGTTTTATGAAAGGTAAGTGGACATAGAATCAAATTATTTTATTGGTTATGGTCAATTGGTTTGGCAAATATTGCCCGCGGCACTTTCCCAACAACTCGATCTGGTGATTGGTGTGCAGCCGTAGCGTTGATCTCACGTAGTATAGAACAAGGCTACACCTGGGGGGGGATCCCCCGGGATAACTGGGATGAGGAAATCGCAGTTTTCTTTCCAGATTAGCCCCGCTTGGTTCTAAGTAGTCCTCAGATAAATCAATAATAATAATGTATGTACAAGCTTTATATAACCAATATGATAACACCATTTCTACAATTTTAACAGGGTCTGCTTGAAACTAGAGGCGATTAGTCAAAAATAATGTTTCCATGCATGATACATTTCAACCAATGTAATCTTATTAGAGATATAACATGAGCAGTGTGACTAACGTCACAGGACCTACGAAATACAGTAGGCATTAGGACTCGAACGCGAACTGAACTCTTGGAAATCCCCACCCCCAGTTGAAATCCTGCCTATATTAAGATGGGCACCGCCCAAGTCAGAATCGCCACTGATTTTCATCAAAAATCACCAGAAATTTCCATCAAAAATAGGTCAGCTCAGAACTTGTTGGTAACAGTCTCCTAATGCGCCTTCATTCCAAAATAAATAACGATCACCGATTTAATTTTACATTTTTTTTTAAAGGAAACAGATTGAATAATATAGGTTCACTAGATTTCAAGCTTTACGTGTGAAAATACATCTACATCTCTTTAGTGGTTTTTAGTGCCCTTGTCCAGGATCAAAACAACTTTTTAAATCACATTATTTTCCCAACAATACACCAAATTTTTATATATAGTACTATAGTATAGAAAGGTAGCATTTATGTAGTTTACGGTAATTCAACTCGAGACCAACACCTTCTATGCACAAGATATTAATGATTCTATGTGATTCTCCTGAGCATAACCGGTACAAAGACGAATAAATAGCGTCTCTACATCACGTTGTTATCTAGATATATGAGACAACACATTTTGGGTATCGGCAATCTGATGAATGTACTATTCCGGTTTCCTTGTTTCACATTATATTGTATGGCAGTTGATCGGTGATTTTCTTTATGATAAACGTTAAACCACCTCAGCTTCGTTGTGCAAACAGCGCTGAATTTTTGAGGGTATATGCAGTAGGGTATTTTTAGCCGGAGAGTAACTGATAGGCCTAGTCATTAAACGCGATAAAACGCTGGAGCAAAACGGACCACAGTTTTCTTGGCAATGATGACATGTTTGGATGTGAAACAGGATACACGTTACAGGCTACAGCTTACATATATATAACAATATACTGAAGTGTTAATTATAAATCTAATTTTAATCAGAATTATTTCAGATCAGAACCTGCTGGTAACAATGCCCTAATGCACGTTCATTCCAAAAATCAAGGTTCTAATGTCAACGGTTCTCCTTATTTTGCCGACGAAAGGATTCGGATGGACTCACTCATTACCGGACAATTTGCGATCTGTAGCCTACTTCGTAGGAATAATGAAAATCTCACATTATTCAACTGAGATTTTGAGACTTAGCCAAATGTCTATTTGACAAAAGCTTTTGTTTTTAAAATCAGTTTCTCAGGAGACTAAAAATAATCGGCTCCAGCGGGAATTAGAACACCGATTTTAAGTAGAGAAGCAACTTTCCGGCACTGCAACACTGAACAATCAACTTCAAAATCAGTGATATTACATGATGTACCATGATCTTAAGTGTGGGAGAAAAGAAGTGTAAGCTTATATGTGCCAGAAGAGCGCCCATATACATGTCAAGTTTAACTACATGTAGTGGGAATAGAGAGAGAGAGAGAATTAAGGTTTAACTTTAATGTCGCGTTCAGCATGTAGTGGGAATAGTTTGGAACCAATCTCTCACTTAGTTATTTAACCATCACTAATATGACTATTATAACTTTCTTGTTTTCCCCATTCTGAAAAAAAAAAAAAAAACGAAATTCGGAAAAGCATTTTAATAAATAGTGTATCCTGTAAGTGGCAGTAAACTTTTGAACTACCGTGTAGACAGTATAGACCTATTATCTGGTAAAAAAAAGTTAACAGGACATTGGCATAAGGATATTGAGGTTAAACCTGTTGTCAAACAAATAGACCAGTTCACCTAGTTCAGAGTGACCACTGAACCACACATAAAACAGAGACACTTTACCTTCCTAGCCAATGATTTACCACAAAGCAAGAAAATAGTGTCCCGACCTGATTTTATTTTGTCAGCATTTGTCACAAATTGAAAAAAAAAGAGATATATTCGATATTCAGTGGCTAGCATTTGCTCATAAAACATTAAGAATATCAACATCCATAATCAAAGGACACCACACAGCAAACAATGGTTTTCGAAAATCTTGTTTTCAGTAATAAATCTAGAAAGTAGATCCATATTCTAAAATTTTGTTACATTCCCAGAAATAAGAAATATTTTCTTACATGTACACTTTCAGAAGAATAAAATAGAAAAATATTCTTTAAATACATGAACCTGACAGAGAAAATGGCAATTAAATGTTTTTGATGTTGCATCACCTAGTCATTGGCTCTCCGTCAAGCGGGTCCAATACTTATAGGCTATGCTGGTGTGCCATGTATTATTTATGGACCATGTTCATGAGGATAATGTGTACACCTGGAGAAAAAGTAGATTCCGAGTCTTGGTTGTTAGTTCACCGCCATGGTCGAGCAACCAACACTACGGTAATTCCCCTAATAATTCAATCACAGGAAGTTCACATTTCAACTCTGCTATTCAAACACCTGACACAGTACCTGGTAACATTCCCATTCTTCATTCAAATTGAAGAAAAATCTTATACAAAATATGACACTTCGTCGCTGGTGCCATGGAGAATATTGCCAGATATACGGTAAGCGATCCATATATACGATCATCTTTCGATTTACGATCGACCCCATTTTTTCGGGAGATTTACGATCGGATATTCTAACTGATTTACAATCACCCACAAATTCTAAAATGGGACGATCTAACTTAAATTCGATCGCACACGGTCGGCAATAGCTAGAATGAATATGAACAGAAACGCAACCTTATGTGCGAGATCGGCAGTATCAACGCATACGCAAAATGGAGTTGTTAATGTGACCTAAACCAAATCTAAACAGCATATATTCCTGAATGGTAAATAAAGACAACTTCGTGTAAAACATAATAGTTGCGCGAGTGTCAAATTATTTCTATTATATTAAAAACGATAGACATATTCTTTTTGCGAATTCAAGAAACGAACGTGTGACGGTCTTGCAAATATTGTGAAAAATTATGCTGAGACCAATAGCCGCTCACTGCGGGAATTAAATGGTTGCCGATTTGTTCTTTAACTAAGGGAGCGTGTAAAACCTAGAGTGGTGTGTCCGATGTCTGCGATTTTGTTTAATAAACGGATGATATATGGAAGGATAATGATAGAAATGTTTCTCTGTTAGGTGCCTACTTAACCCCGTCACGGCTTCAGTGTTTTGTCGCCACCAGGAGATATTATGTTAAATTATCTGAAATCGTTGAATGTTGTAAAATAGAGAGCTGTTAATTGATCTTTGTTTCTATATAAGTCCAGATTTCTTATCAATCATGTGATTATTCAGAACGTTATTGATCAAAATACGAGAATAAAATCAACGCTATATGTACATCTGTTCAAGGGGCTTTCCGAGATGGCTCAGTTACGGCCTGCCAGGAAAATCCCGGGTGGTCATTTGGTGTGCATAAAAAGCCATCTGGATCTTTTCCCATACGAAAAAATAA
>JAVTVY010010275.1:0-46476 GCA_036873755.1 Hanleya hanleyi | reverse complement strand
TGTCAATTATATTTCGTGAGTCTTACACCAAATCGTTGCCGGATTGTCTGTGTCTTGGATCGCTAGAGTCTTTGTATATCTGAACGACATTGTATCCCGATGAGATAATATACACGCTGGGAACTTAAACTAGTGGCAATGGCTAGAAACATCTGATACATGAATACTTAGCCACAACCAAGCAGTGGTGTTCGTCTTATATTTTTACCGTAATTTCGTCTTACCGTACACAGGGACGGCTTCACTTTAATTATTCACAATATATATTCAGTAAAAAAAAAACACACGGAAAGATCACTCTCTATAACAAACATATAGCAACACACATACTGTGCTGACATCTAGAATGCGAACATCTACACTGCGAACTGAGGTGTTCAATTTCAGAACCCTTATTGAACGCCTAAATCGTAACTTATTGAACGCGTAATTGTATTCAAATTGTTAACTTCCATGTTCAAATTCTTAAACTCCATGTTCAATTTTGAACTATAGCATTCAGATCATTAACGCAAGTATTCAAATGCAGAACACACGCATTCAAAGTTTGAAAAATAGCATTCTAAACTCTAACATAAGTGTTCACAACTTTAGCACGCGTATTCAATCTTGAACACTCTCACAACATGTCGGCGTCCGATTTATTTACAGTTTATTAGTTGATGTTACAGCATGCGAGGAGAAACCCGGACTGAAATCATTTCCCATAACACATTCTCTTACTGAATCGTTAACGATGATAACGAAGAATGTATTCTCTATATTTTTCAAAGCGCAGTTTAAATTATATATTGACCATGAAGCTCGGATCTACGAGCTTTGTCAAAACTTTGTCCGGTGACCAACCCCGTCTTTTTGGTGTGGGTAGCTGGGGTCTTGATCAGTAGTAAAACGTGAAAAGAATTGATGGTCTTCGATGCAGATTTTTTTTGTACATAGCCGCGAATATCACGCCGCGAATATCACCATGTCGGCCGTGTTTGGCCAAAATCATGAATAATCAGTTTTCTGCACAACAAAGCAAGAAAGTCGAGGCATACGGATATATATCCGCAGGTATTGTTTAGTTTTCTAGATATACTTCAATGGATCTTAGAAATACCGGAAAGTTGAATATAAATGCATAAATCTTATAGGAATTATACATTTCATCGAACTGTATTACGTTGGAAATTGCATTTTCAGACAATAAAACCATCTCCAAAATGGGAAATCATCTTGCTGATGTTTTGAATACTGGTTCCTCCCCGCCATGTGATCTTTTTATTAATCGAGTAAAAAGTGGGGGTCTTCGATCTACTTTTTTTTTATTAAAAAAGGCGTTGAGTGTACCTATCCTCATAGTTTTCTAATATTTGCGACGTCATTACCTCCCCTGATAACGTCTCTTATCAGAAAAGGCAACATATGACGTTGGAACAGTTATTACAGGGGAAATAACCCTGAGTAATGAAGTCGCCACCTTAATATTAACCGATGTTTATATTTGTGTAGCACCTGTCTGATAGAAGCTATACAAAGAAAAACAATTATTTATAAACCGATAAGATTAACCACGGGTTATACTTTTACCAGACAACTGATTACACATTCGTAAGACGCCGTATGACTGATATTATTTTGTATACTAGCACATTATATGTCCACTCTGGTTTTGTTTTGTTTTTTGCTTTTTATTTTGCCTATTTGAACCACTATTGAATTAGGAAATAACAAGCCATGGTAGTTGGCAAGTGTCCCGGACAAGACATTATATATATATTGATATTTTCTATTCCAGCGTGATATATTTTGTCAGCCTCATACAATCAGCAATTGACATGGCGACTCTGGCTAATAGCTATTGACATTTATAAATATAGTAATATCATCTCGATATAAACATGGGAATGAATTGTCTGTGTCTTGGATCGTTAGAGTCTTTGCATACCTGAATGACATAATACTATTAGACTAGACTGTGCTCCAATCAGGTACTATACACGCTGGGAACTTAAACGAGTGGCAATGGCTACAATAAATACTTAGCTACAACCTAGCAGTAGTGTTATATAATTTGCCATTATTTTGTCATACCCTACACAGGGACGGTTTCACATTAATTATTCCCAATATATATACAGTGAAAAACCGATAAGATTACTCTCTAGCAAAACACATGTTGCGCTGACACCCAGAATGCGAACATCTATTAGTTGATGATACAGTAGGCACGGAGACACCCAGACAAGATGATACAGTAGGCACGGAGACACCCAGACAAGTCATTTCCCATAACACATCCTTGTATGAAAGGCATAATGATATCAAAGATCTTGCAAAGCGCAGTTTAAATTATATATTGACCATGAAGCTCGTATCTACGAGCTGTCTTTTCGGACAATGGGTTTGTCCAGCTGACGTGACGTAGATAAGTCAATATGTGTATGGCTTGATATTAACCAATGTTTATATTTGTGTAGCACCTGTCTGGTATAAGCTATATATACTAACAACGTCCAAAGAAAACAATTACTTATAAACCGATAAGATAAACCGCGGGCTATATACTTCAATCAAATCCAGGATAATTAACCGATCCCGTGTACCTTTTTCCAGACAAATGATTACACATTCGTATAAGAGGCCGTATGGCTGATATTATTTTGTACTCTAGCACATTATTTGTCCACTCTGGGAGCAGCTATTGGTAATTTTCTCCCCCTTATTTGAACCACTATTGAATTAGGAGATAACAAGCCATGGTGGTGGGCAATATGCCGGTGTTCCTGACAAAACATTATTCCTGCGAAGTAGGCTCTCATTTGCAAATTGTCTGGTAATGAGTCAGTCAGTCAGTCCATCCAAATCTTTTCGTCCGCAAAATAAGGAGAACCGTTGACATTAGAATTTTGATTTTTGGCATGAACGTGTATTAGGGGACTGTTACCAGCAAGTTCTGAGCTGACCTACATTTGATGAAAATTTGATCATCTTCCTAACCCTACTTCGTAGGTCTTGTAACGTTAGTCACGCTACTCATGTATATACATTGATATTTTTTTATTCCAGCGTAAAATATTTTGTGAGCCTCAAACAATCAACAATTTCAGTGACATATAGCGACTCTGACTAATAGATATTGACATTTATAAATGTAGTAATATCACCCGTTAACATGGGAAGGAATTGTCTGTGTTTTGGATCGTTAGAGTCTTTGTATGTCTGAATGAAATAATATTGCTAAACTGTGCATCAGTCAGATAATATACACGCCGGGAACTTAAACCGGGCGACAATGGCTAGAAACATCTGCTACACGAATACTTGACTAAAACCAAGCAGTAATTTTCATCCGGTATTCTTTACCGTAATGCTGTCATACCGAACATAATATATACCGAATACAATATATATATACAGTTAAAAACAATACTCTAGCAAGATACATGCTGTTTTGACCATCAAGAATGCGAACAACTATTAGTTGATGTTACAGTAGGCACAGAGAAACCCCGACTGAGCTAAAGTGTTTCCTCAGAACACATCCTGGTGTTGAAGGGATAAAGATAAAATTGCAGATAGGCTCTCCATATTTTTTTTCAAAGCGAAGTTTAAATTATATATCGACCATACAACTAGTATCTACGAGTTGTCTTTTCGGACAATGACTGGGTTTGACCAACTGGCTTGAGGTAAATACTACTTATTGTTAACCGATGTTTACATTTTATAGCACCTGTCGTCTTATAGAAGCTATTTATACTAAAACCGTTCACGCAGAAAAAGACAATTATTTATATACCGATATGATTAACTTCAGAACTATACTTCCATCAAATCCAGGATAAGTAATTCTACTATTTATCGACCCGTGTTACCAGATAGCCGATTATACATTTTGTAAGAGGCCGTATGGCTGATATTATTTTGTATATTAGCATCGAGTGCACACAAATTTGTACTTTTTGCTAAAATTATACACTGCCAGAACGATTTGGTATGGACTTGACGTACGCAGAATAGTTGGGTCAAAACGACCCAAAAAGTTTGGGTCAAGAGGGAATTTGACCGAAAAGCTTTGGGTCCGTCACGTCTATACCCGAAAATATCTTGGACAGAGGAAGTGTGAGAGTCTGACCAATGACATGTCATCTGTCTAATACTACGTATCAACAGAACAGCATTACTGGAAGCCACTTTTAAAAGCCGAAATAATTTCTCTAGAATGTTTATGCTTCACTACTCCACATTTACACAATATCATATCCCGTCGTATATGCATCGTAATCTGCACACATTCTTGTAATTGTTAATTTGCACATATCTGTGTTTTAATCTTATACGGGTACTTTATCAAAATGAACAGTACATCACAAAATAGCTTACAGTTTTACAGTACTTGATTGGCCAATTTAAAGTTTCAAATGAAATCCGGGATTTTCATTGGATTCTGAAGACATTTGGACGATTTGGGTGTTTCTGTATAAAGGGTATACTACATTGTACAGCTTCACCCTAACATTTTGGATAAAGGGTATACTACATTGTACAGCTTCACCCTAACATTTCGGATAAAGGGTATACTACATTGTACAGCTTCACCCTAACATTTTGGATAAAGGGTATACTACATTGTACAGCTCCACCCTAACATTTTGGATAAAGGGTATACTACATTGTACAGCTTCATCCTAACATTTCGGATAAAGGGTATACTACATTGTACAGCTTCACCCTAACATTTTGGATAAAGGGTATACTACATTGTACAGCTTCACCCTAACATTTTGGATAAAGGATATACTACATTGTACAGCTTCACCCTAACATTTCGGATAAAGGGTATACTACATTGTACAGCTTCACCCTAACATTTTGGATAAAGGGTATACTACATTGTACATTTCACTTTAATGTCTGGATAGGTAGTATACTATATTGTACAGTTTCACCCTAACATTTTTTGGATAAAGGGTATACTACATTGTACAGCTTCACCCTAACATTTCGGATAAAGGGCATACTACATTGTACAGCTTCACCCTAACATTTCGGATAAAGGGCATACTACATTGTACAGCTTCACCCTAACATTTCGGATAAAGGGTATACTACATTGTACAGCTTCACCCTAACATTTCGGATAAAGGGTATACTACATTGTACAGCTTCACCCTAACATTTCGGATAAAGGGTATACTACATTGTACAGCTTCACCCTAACATTTTGGATAAAGGGTATACTACATTGTACAGCTTCACCCTAACATTTCGGATAAAGGGTATACTACATTGTACAGCTTCACCCTAACATTTTGGATAAAGGGTATACTACATTGTACAGCTTCACCCTAACATTTTGGATAAAGGGTATACTACATTGTACAGCTTCACCCTAACATTTGGATAAAGGTATACTACATTGTACAGCGCTTCACCCTAACATTTCGGATAAAGGGTATACTACATTGTACAGCTTCACCCTAACGTTTCGGAGTAAGGGTATACTACATTGTACAGCTTCACCTAACATTTCGGATAAAGGGTATACTACATTGTACAGCTTCACCCTAACATTTCGATAAAGGGTATACTACATTAAATATCACCTTAACATTCTCGGATAAAGGGTATACTACATTGTACAGCTTCACCCCAACATTTCCGGATAAAGGGTATACTACATTGTACAGCTTCACCCTAACATTTTGGATAAAGGGTATACTACATTGTACAGCTTCACCCTAACATTTCGGATAAAGGGTATACTACATTGTACAGCTTCACCCTAACATTTCGGATAAAGGGTATACTACATTGTACAGCTTCACCCTAACATTTCGGATAAAGGGTATACTACATTGTACAGCTTCACCCTAACATTTTGGATAAAGGGTATACTACATTGTACAGCTTCACCCTAACATTTCGGATAACGGGTATACTACATTGTACAGTTTCACCCTAACATTTTGGATAAAGGGTATACTACATTGTACAGCTTCACCCTAACATTTCGGATAAAGGGTATACTACATTGTACAGCTTCACCCTAACATTTTGGATAAAGGGTATACTACATTGTACAGCTTCACCCTAACATTTTGGATAAAGGGTATACTACATTGTACAGCTTCACCCTAACATTTTGGATAAAGGGTATACTACATTGTACAGCTTCACCCTAACATTTTGGATAAAGGGTATACTACATTGTACAGCTTCACCCTAACATTTCGTCTTGATATCTTCTCTCCCCCACAGAACATGTATATATTCCGCATTTGTAGTTGCTCGCTATGCCCAAACTATTTATTCTCTACACAACCAGAAAATATGTGATGGCCAATTTATCCTTTAATGGTGATCAGATCTGATCATCACCTTTAAAAGGTGATGCATTAGGGCTATCACCTTTAAATGGTGACGGTCAGCACCTTTTAATGGTGATGATTTTGCCTCATCTCCCTTAAAAGGTGATGACCTAAATTTGCAATCATGGATCATCACTCTTCAGAGGTGATGACCATCATTTTTAAAGGTCACCATAAAAAAGGGTGATGGCTATTACCTTTTCGGGGTGGTCCTCATGGTGCTCATATGAACAGCCACAATCACAGCGTGACTGAGATACATCATTCTCTAGATGACGAGTTTACAACGAATACCATATAGATTAAGAATACTGATCAGCGATACGGATTTGATATTTTCGGAACATCATGAAACTGACCTCTTCTCTCTTGCAGGAAACTAGCCTATGGTTTATGTGTACTGTGATTTTTCTTTTCAATTTGGTGCTGATGCTGTTATATGGAATATGGAATGGGTCTTTGTATTATGGACGCGAATATTCTTTAATGGACGACGGCTGAATTATGAATGACGGATCAAACGCTTGTAAGTTATCACATTTTTTCTGGCTGTGTATCATATTTATTATTATTTGGGAGAACAAAAGTGAAAAAAAGCGTGGCGGCCATCTTGGATATTTTTACACATTTTCGGATAGAAAAATGGGCCCTATCCTGGCTGGGAAATCATCCAGATCGTGCAGCTTTGATAGGTAAGGTCAGCTGTCGTCAATAAATGAATATCAGAGTCAATAATGGAAAGACCTAATTTGTGTGACAAATAGCACCAATACAAATATGAAAATAAAAAATAAAATTTAAAAAAACATAAGATGGTTGAAAGAGAGAAGCATTACACCATACAAATTCCCTCTAAGAAATCGTCCGTGGGACTAAATGTAGTATGCTTCCCATAGTCTAACGCCAGCACGACCGATTTCTTACCCCTATCTGGCCTGGGCTTTTTGTGCCCTGTCCAGGCCTGGGGGGGGGAGCCGAAATGGCCCCCCCCCCCTAATTATTTTTCTTATCCCTTGAGCTAGGGGGCTGTAACTTACCACACTATACCCTTGGGTCAAGCTCTACCAGAAAATGTAAAAAAAATCCAAGATGGCCGCTTTGATGACGTCACAGTAACGTCATTTCCAAAAACGGCATTTTTTGGTCGATTTTTCGGTCGGATTTTCCGAATTTTTTATTTATGCAATTTCTCCGCAAAAACTGCATGATAAATTAGTAAATATTAATGTGATGTGAAATAAAATAGTTTTTGTCCAATTTTCATCGCGGAAAAGCAGAAATTTTGAAGAAATATGATAAAAACATCACTTTTCTGGTACCCCACGTGGCCGCCATCTTGAATTTACCCATGATCCTCTGCTCAGGGGGTTATGCAAATGGACTCAAATTGACCCCAATATGATAAACTATAAAGTCCCGGAGTTTCAGCACTCCATTTTTCGTCGTTCCGGAGATAGAGCAGAAAGTTTGGTAGGGGGGCCATAATGCCCCCCAGGCCAGGTAGGGTTAAAAGGGAATCTGACTAACATAATACTGAAGGAACATACCTAGCTGATGGAATGTGAGGGGAAAAGATGGACTTGTGGTGTGAAATTCACTGACCGGTTTTTTCTAAAAAACAAGTAAGTTTTTTTGAATGGAGAATTATGATAGTGAAACTTTGGGATTGGGAGATAGGCATTTCTAATCTATTCTGTGCCATGTTATGTTTTCATACCATCACGTTGGATAGTACTTCACAAAGTGGTGTACTGCTCTCAGTGATCTCATTATTAATTAAGAATTCTCTATAAATATGAGCATATCTGGAAAAAATATATAGCTTACTTCAAAAGCTAATATCAACAAACGACTGAGAACGATAATTATTATCCAGGTAGCTCTATTCATAGGGCTGAATGCAGAAGGAAACGACTTTCATTATCTGTGAATGGCCTAGATTGAAGCAGATGCGAAATAGCTTGCATACAGCTACTCAAGCTGAGCATTAATCCTGCTTTCCATTTTCCCATTAGGAAATAAAGAGGTTGTTAGCAACGAGAGCATCAAACCCGACTTTGAACAAAAGCTATTTTCCCTCGGTTCGCTGAAGTATAAATCTGAAACTTAACCAACGGATTAACTCCCATTTACCTAAGTCATTTTTATTTGTAACGGCAGCGTCGAGGGCACTCGAGTTCATGTGTTGCATTGATCTTTTGAAGCGCATGCCATCCAGAGCGTTTTCAATCAGCAGTCTTCCTGGCTGTCAATCTGCAAAGCGCTATTCCTATACCACGATTAGGTCATATAATAAGACTCATAACTTGGATTTTAAAGGTGAATCGAGCACCGGGCGACTAGATGATTCAAGGCGCTGATTGCTTAAGGGTGTCCGCAGGTGATTTTTGGCTTTGGCGGCAATTTTGCCTGTTTTTCCTATAGGGTTATCTCCCTTTCCTAGGTTAAGAGATATGAATATCCTTTGAAAACCTTCTAGCCGAGAATTTTGCACAGCAACATCCATCCAATTTGATAAATTTTGATAGCATTGTGATTATCTGCAAACAGTTAGAATATAAGAAAAAGTTAAACACTATTTATATAAATTTTTCATTAATTTTGCTTCTAAACTAGGGATGTTCCACGTGATTTCTGGGTTATCAAATGGAGCATGGGTCAGTCCATGTAGCGTTGCCTACAGCTAAATAAATACACACTAACCTATATTTTTTTCTTTGTTTTCCCTCATATTACACAATTATGTATGTAGCAACACACATTATTCAAAAAGTTAATTACTTTGATTTACCAGCAGCGGACATCCTTAAGCAATCGACTAGCGAAACCGTACTCCTCTGGTATAAGACGGATTAACCATTAGGCACAATTATCTTATATCAACGATTACAATTTAGACTAGAGGCCACGGCCACACTTGATCCCATCGGCCTAGTGTGAACTTGCCGTCCCTTTCACATGAGCAATATAAATCTCCGGTATAGACAGATGAAGGGCATTCAATAAGGGGAAACAGAAGTTGGTGGAAAAGCAGTCATGTGTATTTATATGAAAAGTTTGCTAGAGACAACTAGATATAAAAGGGGCGGGCACCCACCAACCACCCGCTTTGATAAGAGGAGCATTAAAGTGGCTCTCAATTATGTGTAAGGAAATGTTCACATGTATTCTTGGTTGATGTAAAATGTTAAAGGCATAGTACGATAGTAAGATAGGCCCAGGTGTATTATACAGATGATGGAATTGTTGCAAACCTTGATATTGGATGCATGGATGTGATACTGAGGTAGAGAGGTACTCCGGATTGTTGGAACTCAGTTAGTCCATGTCCGTTTTCTTTTCTCAGGAGTTACAGATGATCTACAGTTTTGTTGATGCTGACCCACACAGGTTTGTGATAACTGTAGTAAGTCTCTAGTGTTCCAATCGTGGGGCTTTTGTCCGGGCACCCTTTTACACAGACCCAAAAATCGTCACAAATGTACCCAATTTCAATAGGCTTGTGATTTACCACACAATATGCTACCAAATTTGAAGTGTGTAGCTGCAATGGTTTGGTTTCTAAAGCATTAACGTCATTCTGTGGATATTTTCCATTTGTTGCCA
The DNA here is from genome assembly GCA_036873755.1 of Hanleya hanleyi. Lineage (NCBI taxonomy): Eukaryota > Metazoa > Mollusca > Polyplacophora > Lepidopleurida > Hanleyidae > Hanleya > Hanleya hanleyi. The sequence continues at coordinate 36,514 of JAVTVY010010275.1, read as the reverse complement.
TGGAAACTGCAAAAACACCAAGCACACAATAATGCTACCAAATTTGAAGTGTCTAGCTGCAATGGTTCTGTTTCTAAAGATTAACCTCATTCTGTGGATATTTTCCATTATGTTGCCATGGAAACAGCAAAAACACCCAAATTTACCCAATTTCAATAGCCTTGTGCTTTACCACCCAACATTGCTGTATACCAAATTTGAAGTCTCTAGCTGCAACGGTTCGGCTTTTAGAGCATTCACGTCGTAATGTGGATATTTTTCGTTATGTTGCCATGGAAACCACAAAAATCAACTAAATGCGCCCAATTTCAATAGGCTTGTGCTTTACCACCCAACAATGCAGTATACCAAATTTGAAGTCTCCAGCTGCAACGGTTCACCTTTTAGAGCGGTCACGTCGTTTATTGGATATTTTTCGTTATGTTGCCATGGAAACCACAAAAATCAACTAAATGTGCCCAATTTCAATAGGCTTGTGCTTTACCACCCAACAATGCAGTATACCAAATTTGAAGACTCTAGCTGGAACGGTTCACCTTTTAGAGCGGTCACGTCGTTCATCCAGCCAGCCAGTCAGCCAGCCGGACAGCCAGCCGGACAGCGTGACGACATGATCCCATCCGGCATATATGCCGATGGAATAAAAATACGTTACTCGACTACATGTTTATTCCCTTGGTAGTCCCGACCATGTCCACAGCCCCCGTGGGTCTCCCGGGATAGAAATGGGGTTTCGTTGAGCACAGCCCAGATCGTGGTTAAGAATATAAGGACATCGCCTCCTCAAACAGCTTGTCGCAGAAAGCGACTAACTGGGGCGCTCATGGGGTGCTCGGGTGTAAAAGGAATTGGACAGATATGATACAGTACAAAGGTATGCAAAGACAATATTCACAAGACACTATTAACATTAAATATGGCAGATATCATATAATACAAAGGTATTCGATAGGCCATATTCACGGTGCTAGGGGCCGTGTGGTCACACGAGTCCAGGTGTACACATGAACATCGCAATAAATGCGTGGGTGAACATCCGCAATAAATGCGTGGGTGAACATCCGCAATAAATGCGTGGCAATAAATGCGTGGGTGAACATCGCAATAAATGCGTGGGTGAACATCCGCAATAAATGCGTGGGTGAATAAATGCGTGGGTGAACATCGCAATAAATGCGTGGGTGAACATCCGCAATAAATGCGTGGGTGAACATCCGCAATAAATGCGTGGGTGAACATCCGCAATAAATGCGTGGGTGAACATCCGCAATAAATGCGTGGGTGAACATCGCAATAAATGCGTGGGTGAACATCCGCAATAAATGCGTGGGTGAACATCCGCAATAAATGCGTGGGTGAACATCCACAATAAAAGCGTGAGTGAGATACATCACATGAATCAGTCTTAATCCTTCGATGTCTTTGGAAGAAATGCAGACAGAATATCGGAATGTGAGGTCAGGTGACTTCTAGTTGCTAGTTAGTTAGTTAGTGATAACAAGCTAGTTTCTAGTTGGTTAGTGATTATAATCTAGTTTCTAGTCAGTGATAAACATGTAGTTTCAAGTTAGCTACAAATCTTAATATATCCTTGTTTAATGAAAAAAAAACAGAACTAGAATGTATGTGTCACATTCTTTCAAGTGACATAACTGTCAATGTGATTATACCAAATGGTTGGAACTTCCAAGCAATCCAGATAATCGTCTAGTCCCTCATTTAATTTTCAGCAGTCGCCCATTAAAGAATTTGCCCGTCCGTAATACAAAGACCTAATTCAAATAACAGCATTAGCACCAAATTCAAAGAAAAACAATCATAGTATACCTAAACATAAGCTAGCTTCCTGCAAGAGAAAAGCGGCCAAGAACTTTCAGTAATGTCATGATCTTCCAAAAATATAAAATCCGTATCGCTGATGAGTGTTCTTAACCCATATGTCCGTAACCCAGCTCTCTCAAACTGATAATATGGACGTATGACATTCACAACTTAGAACCGGTGTGATGGCTAAGAGTGTCCCGGGGATTAGTGCCCCTTCTCGTATCCTTTTCTATTGCAGCTAATAATGGACAATTATCTTCAATGTGGAGAGAAATGTCCTAGCTGGGTTAGAAGATAGAAGTCGGACACTCGTAACCACCCTAAATTCTTAGCCTCTACACCGGCCTTGAAAATCACTCCTCTGGATGTACATGTACAACGTTTCCAACATTCACACACTGTGAACCGAGACGTTTTTCTGGGCGGTATACTAAAATTCACAATGTGATATTGGCATCAATACGTTATGTCACAAACCACTCAAAACAGCCTAGTTAATATGTAGTACATCCCCAACATTTTATTTTTTAAGATACGACTGGCATAAGTTAGGCCATTCAGCCCAGATAATATGTGGTACATCCCCACCATTTTATCTTTTTAAGATACGACTGGCATAAGTAAGGCCATTCAGCCCAGATAATATGTGGTACATCCCCACCATTTTATCTTTTTAAGATACGACTGGCATAAGTAAGGCCATTCAGCCCAGATAATATGTGGTACATCCCTTCTTAGAAGATAGAAGTCGGACACTCGTAACCACCCTAAATTCTTAGCCTCTACACCGGCCTTGAAAATCACTCCTCTGGATGTACATGTACAACGTTTCCAACATTCACACACTGTGAACCGAGACGTTTTTCTGGGCGGTATACTAAAATTCACAATGTGATATTGGCATCAATACGTTATGTCACAAAACACTCAAAACAGCCTAGTTAATATGTAGTACATCCCCAACATTTTATTTTTTAAGATACGACTGCCATAAGTTAGGCCATTCAGCCCAGATAATATGTGGTACATCCCCACCATTTTATCTTTTTAAGATACGACTGGCATAAGTAAGGCCATTCAGTCCAGATAATATGTGGTACATCCCCACCATTTTATTTTTTTAAGATATGACTGGCATAAGTAAGGCCATTCAGCCCAGATAATATGTGGTACATCCCCACCATTTTATTTTTTTAAGATATGACTGGCATAAGTAAGGCAATTCAGCCTAACACAATAGCAGCGAATTTAGGAGGCGGGCAATCAAACCAACCCAGACTGTTTCCTTTTCTTAGGAAGGTTGTTTTGATATTTTTGAGAGTTTAATATCAAAGAAACATTTTAAAATATATAAAGCATTTCTTGTCCAGTCAGATATAATGACCAATCAATATTCGCCGGAATTCAAGACCTGATTACAATCCCAGACCCCAAAAGTTTAATCCTGGATTGTGATTTTTACATGTACGACCTAAAACCTGCATAGGGTAAAAAGGAACTACTTCATCGACTCGAATGAATGTGTCGGACAATGGGATAAGATAGCTCTAGGATTGGTTGATATTCAGATTAATTGATGGTTGTTGAAAACCGGTGACTGAGTACGAAATATTATCTGTAAATTTCATGTAAATCCTCCGAGTAATTAACGAACACAGCCATTATTTACGGCCAATGGGATTCCAGTATTGTCTTAAACCCGGAAGTAGCAATAATTCAGCAACTCTGTCGGTCTTGTTTCAGTCAAATTGGGACTGCTCGACACCGTGATTTCAAGACCTCTGAGTGTAATTAAACGCAGTATCCGGAAATTATTGTTCTGGTATCAGTATAGTAGAATTATTTTAATGAGGTAAATAGTTCGTTCCTTGTGACCATCAGAGGAGACAATTCCATAATAAAGCGGCGAACCCAAGCGATGAATCCACAGCTGGGTCGACTCTGATTCGGTATTGTTCGGCAGGCCACCTAGGCATACAGTACCACAGAATTCTGTTAGGTCAATGAACCTGGAGCCTTGAGAATTTTTATCTCAAACGCCACGGGACAACATGTGGAATGGACAGACCATTCCATCGACACAGACAGGTTTACTTCGACCGATATTGGTCAATGTCATCAAATGTTTCCGGGTTTTGACCAAGGCGTCCATCATCCGCCACCGTGTCTCGGGTAACATCACATAAATCATACAATGTTATTCTCAAGTGGCGCATCTGCATATCTGATTTCTGATTAACTAGTCTTGCTTAAGGGCAAACCACGAGAATGATTATCGACGAAGGAGGAATAATAGAAGGTGTGAGATCCGACATTAAACATTTAGCCGTCGGCCACTAATGAATTTCCGCGTAAATAACCGGAAAACCTTTTTTTGGTATGACAATTCCAAATATGTATGAAATAAAAAATGATAAAAACGGCTAGATGGTTTCCTGAAACGGAGAAGCAGTCATCAGTTGACAATGATGACAGCAACACGTCATAACGTTCTTTATATAAAATACTTACCACTGACCAGTATTCTATATCCAAATGAATTTTCAAGTCATTTTCTAGAGTGTAATGAATCTCAGACACGCTTTGATTGCCCCAGTTCATTTGAGCACCATGGAGATTTGTAACACACATGATGTTCAAACGACCCCTAGCTTGGCTAAATTAAGAAACGTAGCGCCAGCGATGGTATTTTGCCGTCAGTGTACGCTATTTACCACAGATTTGGAGAAACTTGGAATGGAGGCGTGTGAAGATATACCCTTGACAGACAAGTTTCTGCATTAATTATGTGGCGTAGATTGAAATCGTCAGAGTTTGCACATGATCTAGCAAATGTATGTATAATGTTTAAATGTATGCCAGATATGTATACGCTTTTGTGTAATATTGCTATCCAGAAATGGGTATTTAGCTATGTCAAATTGTAATAGTCTCTCTTGTTGTGAGGCTTTCAGCATTTAAGTCATTGGATGCATGTACATGTATTAGCATTTCTCTGTAATATTGGGTTAAGCGTTTCGTATGTTAAATATAGATTGAAATATCAATATCCCAAGATCCCCATTTTACCGTGTATGTTTTATCGTACTACTGACTACAATAGTCTGATCAATATATAAACGACATTTGTTTTGACAAGTTGAAAGATTTCGTTTCATGCAGAAAGAATCCTGTTTCCTGGTTCAATATCCCTGAAATATCCACAAGCTTTATTGAATCACAGCTAGCTGGAATGGACGATAAAAAGGCAACTGGACTCGATGGCATCCCCGTAAAATTTTTGAAAATGTCCGCGACTATTATCTCACCTTCGCTGATGCATATATTTAACTCTTGTATTAAAACTGGAATATTCCCACAAATATGGAAAATTGCAAAAGGTATACCTCTTTTCAAGAAAGGCGCGCGTTCAGATCCCAGTAATTATCGCCCAATTAGTATACTTCCCACACTTTCAAAGATACTTGAACGCCATTTTCATGAACATTTAGTGTTTTATTTGGAAACAAATAACCTGGTGTATGGGAGGCAATCGGGATTTCGCGCCTTTCACTCTTGCCAGACAGCTCTAACCAACTTGATGGACTCCTGGACCTCTCAAATAGATCAAGGTAACATTATTGGAGCAGTCTTCCTTGATCTTCGCAAAGCGTTCGACATGGTAGACCATTTGACCATGCTTAAGAAATTATATATCTATGGAGTTAAAAATTCAGCGCTTGATTTCTTCAAGTCCTATCTGGATAACAGACAGCAGTGCGTCAGTGTTCAGGGGACTCAATCTGATAAAGTCGGAATAGAGGTTGGTGTCCCACAGGGTTCAATTCTGGGTCCTCTACTCTTGATTCTCTACATTAACGACCTGCCTCTTCATACAACTGAGTGCGAAAGTGACATTTTTGCTGACGATACTTCGTTGCATGCTGCAGCCAAATGTATTCCAGAGATTGAACGAAAACTGAACAGTGGTCTCTCTGGTGTAAACTATTGGTGTTCGAACAATAAAATGTGTGCAAACGCAGAGAAGACCACATGTATGTTAGTCACTACTCACCAAAAACGATCCCATCTACCTAAGCTCTCTCTTGATTTGGTGCTCAAAGAAGAAACTTTAAACAATGTGGATCACCAAAAGATACTGGGAGTAACTGTTGAAAACAATCTGTCTTGGGAACGACATATTAATATGACTGTGAATAAAGTCAAGCCAAAACTATTTCTGCTGGCAAGAATAAAACATTTTTTACCCTATCATGCTCGGAGGCAGTTTTATAACAGTTTTATTCTCCCGCACTTGGATTATTGTCTTTTAATATGGGGCCCACGATCTCAGGCACGCACGGACCGATTGGAAACTTTGCAGAAACGTGCCATGAGATTAATATTAAACTGCGATAACTACGTGAGCTCTCTGGAAATGTATAAGCAGCTTTCCTGGTACCCTTTATCTTTTAGGCTTAAATATGTTACTGTTTTATCTGTGTACAAATGCCTTAATGGTCCTTCACCTACATACATGTCAAATTTTTTTAAGTATCACCAAAGTGGCAGGACATTAAGATCTTCTACAAAACAAGTTTTAAATATCCCCTTTGCAAGGACTGAATTGTACAAACAGTCTTTTAGAGTAAACGGAGCCCAACTTTTTAACGAACTACCTCTCAATATACAAAATGCACCATCTGTCGACGCTTTTAAACGGAGTTGTACAAAGTTCTATCTTAGCCAATTTTTAAGCGTATGAAATATTACTTTATCGTTTCTATGACGGGCTATTTCTTTGGTCCTGTGCAGCCAATTGTGGTTATAGAATTTTATTATATATATTTTTATCTTTTATTTATTTTATTATTATAATTTTTTTTTCTTTTTATTTTTTTTTCATTTTTCATTTATTTATTTATCTCTTTTTTTGTCTTTTTTTAATAATCTCTTTTATCAGCCTTTTCTCTATCAAATAGTGTGCTGCTTTAGAATATGTAAAATATTAATAACTTTATCTCTGTTTTACTGTACATACTTGCTTTAAATATCTGAGTAATAGACAATTATTAATTCAGTGTATATAGTATTAATGTATTCTATCTTGTTTTATCCTCTATATATTGTTTGTGCTGCATTATGTCAATTGTTTTAGCCTTCGACCCCCATGAAAATAGGCTTGTTCCTATGGGGTTATCGAATTTAAATAAAGATTATTATTATTATTATCTAATTACCTGGCCTAAGTATTCTTATAACAAAGTGTATTCATACCTAGTAATAGTCACTCTTCACAATTTTCTCTGGTAGATGATAGTATATTTCATACCTTTATGTCACAGTTATCCACTTAGTACCTCAAAGTTTACTCCAGCATTCCATAAAATTAATCCATTATACACACCTCTTTGATAACACTTATGAATCCCAGGCTCTTCTATGGCTCTTCAATGGTACGCGTTCATTACTCTCTTTTAACAAACTAGACATTTGTAAGTTGATGACTATACGGATTCAATGGAAGATACAACAGCCTGTGTTGTTAGTATCTTTGGAAAGGACCATGTATGTTTAGGTGGGTAAATGGCCCTAGAACACGTGCGGTAGAATAAAATAAAATATTACATATACAAGCAATTGTCCAGTTGGCATGAAGTACAATATTATATTGTGTACACAGAAAAGTTTCAATGCATGGAATCTCATCATTCTCGAATAACAGAGCCATGAAGTAATGCATTCGTGCAAAATCGCCAATTTTGAGGCGAAAACACCTCATATTTCACTCTATCAACATATGAAGATAAACGATAACCAGAACCAGCTTTATACGGCATACTCGCTGTTCAAATCTGGTTCTGGTTATCGTTTATCTTCATATGTTTACAGAGAATAGGAATTGTTTTCACCTCAGTATCAACTATTTTGCACAAATGCACTACTTCACGGCCCTGTAACTCGAGAATCATGAGACTCGGTGCCTTGAATCTTTTCTGAGTATGCAATATAATGTTTCACTCTATGCCAATTGAACAATTTCTTGTAGTGAAAGTACTTTGGTTTGATACTCTGTATTGCATCTGATCTGGGGCCATTTTCCCATCAAAAGATGCAAGGTCCTTTGATCGGTTCTCTCTTTCAAGAAATTGGGTTTAAGGTAGGGAGCGACATCTCCTACATGGGAACTGAATAATGGATAGGAGAGCAACTATGCATAAATTTCATTCGAACATGACTCAATTCGTTGTCATGACAACCTCTCAACTGAACAAAACATGTTTTGTGCATTAAAAAGAGAACGGACCTGGTGAGCCCATTTTATATTTGCTTTCAGATAAAACGGAATGATATACATGTTACAAGTGTGTCATAATATAAGAACAAACTTTATGTGCGTTTCTATCAGAACAATATAATATTTTAAACAAATGTTTAAAGTATCTCTCGTGGTATTATTTCCGATATCCTGTGCAAAGTGTGATGATTTCAATCAACGACACAAACATTAGCCATATCGGGACCAGGCGATTTGGGATGTAAGCGCAGACTGGGGGTCCCCCGCCCCCTCCCCCCTACTCCGTATATATTTTTGTAATCCCTTAGGCTAGTGGGCTAAAACTTTCCACACTATATCTTAGGGTCAAGATTTACTAGAAAATGTAAAAAAATCAAAGATGGTCGCCACGATGACGTCACAGTCACGTCATTTAAAAAAGGATTTGGTCGATTTTTCGGTCAGATTTTTCCGATTGTTTTTGTTTAGGCGCTTACTTCGCAAATACTGCCTGATAAATTAGTAAATAATAATCTGATATGAAATAAAATGGGGGGTAACGCACTTTTTCGTGCAGAAAAAAAACACAAATTTTGAAGAAATCTGTTGAAAATATCGCTTTTCTGGCACCCCACATGGTCGCCTCTTTAAATTTGCCCATGATCCTTTGCTCTAGGGGGAGGGGGGGTCATGCAAAAAAAAACACACAACAGGAGGGGAAGGGCGGAAGCTGCCCCCAAGTCAGGTAGGGTAAGTGCAAAGACTTGCCGAACAAGGCTATACCACGAGACGACTCCATGCTATATTTAGTTTCTCTAATTTTGAGCTAACTATCGAACACTGGCGGCAAAATACGATTGTAGCGTGCACGATCACTGGATCTTTGCTTCGTAAATTGTGTCTACAGTCATTTAAATCGAGGGTAGGCCACCCGTTTGAACGTCACCTTTTTGTTGTTTCTTTTAATTAGTATTATTTTATGAAAATTTGGAATTGATGCTAACTGTAGCGAAAACAAAGTTTTCCATTTCTTGGCATGGAAATTATATTTTGGGCGACGGCTGAATACTGAGTGTCGGATCTGACGCCAATAGTTTGAAATGCTCCAGGCTTCTTCAATAGACAATATCAACAAATGACCGAGAATGGTACTATTTATCCACTTAGCAATAAAAAAAGAATCAAAAATGCGGACTGCAGAATGAAATGATTAACAGTATCTCGTTTTGACCTCTCAATTGAAGAAGAACTAACATATGTTACATCTAGCTACTTCGTTTTGAGTCCTATTTTCCATTTTTTCTATAAGAAATATGGAGGTTGCTAGCAACGAGATCTTCAAACCCGATTTCGAACAAAAGCTATTTTCTCTGGAATCGCTGAGGTATAAATCAGAAATTTAACAAAAACATTAACGCCCGTTTAACATAGCAGTTTTCATGTGTAACAGCAGCGTCGAGGGCACTCGAGTTAATATGTTGCATTGATCGTTCGGTGCGCATGCCATCCAGAGAGTTTTCAATCAGCAACAGCTTCTTGGCTGTCAATCTATGAAGGGATATTTGCATAACACGGTTAGGTCAAATAAAAACTGTCCGAGCTTGGATTTTTAGGGTGAAGAGAGCAGTGGAAGACTGGATGATATAAACGGGTAGCTTTATGCAACAAAGCAGAACTTTTTCGGCATTGGGCTGTACGGAAATGTTAGCCTAATGTTACGTCTTCAGTATAGGTGAAAAAGAACCGATGCACCGATCCAGCCTGTCGAGAAATGTTCATACCACCCCCCCAACCACACACACATACACACACAATGTATCGGACTATGCGGTAGCGTTGATATTCAGATAAAGTGCTGGTGACTGAAAATCGGTGAATGACTCCAAAATATTGTCGGTAAATATCTCCACGTAATTAACGCGTACTGGCAATATTTAGGTTCAGTATAATTCCAGTATTTTCTTAAAAGCGGAAGTAGAAAAATCGGGTACCCCCGATCGGCCTTGTTACAGTGAAATTGGGTGGTTAACGCCGTGTTTTTATACGATCTAAATGATCACGGACATATTGTGATTAAACATTATGTCCGAAAATTCTTGATCTGTTTTCATTAAAGTAGGTTTGTTTTAATGAAATCACGTATATTTAACATTATGGGGAATAGGGGAATAATTAATTTTTTCTAACCTACACCCATATTCGTGTTTAACCAGTCCTTCCCGATTATATATGTTAGACTGCGGATTTCATGTGGACCGTTAATTGTAAAAGGATGACATCTTGTTTGGATATATGTTCCGAGGACCGGAGGCTTGCTTTGGGGGTCACAGCTGTCGGGTTGCAAACGTGCGTTTTGGAGCACGCCTTTTATACATCTGACCAAGCTCTTGGACCTCCAAGAGGTGATGAATTAAGGCAGAACTCTATAAATGGTGATCGTGATGAGAGATGGCGCTAGATATTTCGGTTTATAATATTCCGAAACATTCGCCTTCTTCACTATGCAGTAAATCGTCTTTCCTTCCAAAATTGTACAATATGAGAAAATGTACAGTCAGATTTCCATTGGCGGTGGAGTTAAATCGGCCACTGAACAGTTTCTTATGAATCACACCATAAAATTAAGCAACTTTTATCCCTTTTGCTTTCTGAGCAAATGATAGTTGAATTGTCTCCCTTTATGCCCCAACATTCAGCATGTTCCAAATTATAAGCTATTAGTATGTGGCCAAATGTGACGGGGTTGGTTAAAAACTACAATGCCAAGGTATTTACATAGGTCCATGCCTATGCTCAAATGCATTCATTTTCTTGGTGGCATAGGGAGACATACAGGATTCCCCGTATAATCTTAGGACCTAGGTTATAGAATTTGTTATCAGCACTGTATTGTTATTGAAATGGCAAATATTTATGGATTTCCCTGTGTTCGCCTTTCCTTACAGGTGAATGGTGAAATAGTACTTCCTGATATTACCCAATTGACGAGTAACCGTAATTATCTTATATTAACATTTAAAGTTTAGATAACCCCCTTATTAACCCATAATCCCATTGCAGCTTTCGACCATATCCCCAGAACAATGTAATGGAATGTTACTCCGTATAACAGTCAGCATGTACCACTTGACAATGAAGGAAACCCGTCTCAAAATTTGGAAACAGTTACTCCTAAACATTTCCTCCAAGTGTCAACATGTCAACACCAGCTTGTCCAAATTATCCCCCTTCTACATAATTGTTCTGATCAGTTAGACCCTTCGATAAGTACAGTTACCTGGCTTGTGAGATATTTGATTTAGATGAATACGTAAATTGTTAAATAAATTATGAAGATTAATAATAAAAAACAAATTGTAGTCTATTTTTTTACTGTTTTCCTTAGTTTTATTTTGTTTCATCTTTTTCTCACACAAAGTCATTCCCATTGATATCAAGCCGAACAAATCCGGATTACTGTAGTTTTTAATTTTCTATCAAACGCTGACCTCTATGGTATAGAAAAGAATAAATTTCGGAAATAAATCGGTGAAGGTTAATTCAAAAGCTTCTCAAAAACAGACTAAAGCCTACCCCTCCAATCGACATCCATTTATTACATTCTAAGTGGATCATCCGTCAAAATAAATACGCTGTGTTTACTTAATTCTGTATTGTGGATACATATTCATTCTTGGCGCCCAAACGACTTTTTCAAATTCTCTCGATCGAATCGTGCAAACGGACTTCCGTCAATTAAAATGTCCACTTTCTCCGTGATGCGGTAGGTTTAGAACGTCTACTCATAGTGACCTAGAACGGGATTGACTTCAATGGGAATTATTTTATTTGAGTAAGAAAACGAAAGAAATGTTTTTTGAAAATAATATATATTGATTAATTTTCATAATTTATTGAAAATATTATACAGTTATGTGATTCCAATGAGGTGAATACGATGTGTTATGGACCAGAGAAAACCGATATTCACCGAGGCCGAAGGCCGAGGTGAATATTGGTTTTCTCTGGTCCATAACTAATCGTATTTACCGAATTGGAATCACATAATTGTTTTATTATATGAAACAATCAAAATACGTTTGAATTTGCATTGGCTGGATGAAATATATATGGGGAAAGATGATTATTCTGAACTTTTTCATTAGATATATCTCCCCATCAAGCATGTTGGAACGGGACGTCAGCCGCACAACGGGTGTTCGAAATGACGTCATTCGCGCGACCGGCTTCGGCAGTGACGTCAACAAAAGTTATATTCACCGGTCGGTGAATATAACATTCTGGCAGGTGAATATAGCTTTTTGTGAGATATCACATGACCGCCAATGGACCAATCACACGGGATATTCGCCACCAGTCATATAATAAACATGTTTATCTACCATCAAGTATCCACAAGTTAGTCCACTGTGTCGACGAGGTACTACGGAAAAAATATGGCTGATACACTCCAAAACAACAAGCATGTACCAGTTGATACCGAAGTGTTTTCGAAATATGGTAATTAGTACCAATACTATCCATTCAGATTTGAAATAAAAATAGAAATATACACAAATTTCTTGCAAGTGATTAAGGGACAAGACTTTTCAACGATACTAGCCAGATACGATGTTCCTATCGTGAAAACCACAAACCAGTTTCCGTGAGTGTTTTGTGACATACTTCTTCGAGTTTTAAACTAACACACACCATTTATTATTTAGCGGTTAATTTTTTGTGCATTAGCTGCAATATCGCTCCGGGAAATCAAATGTTGGAGTATCTTTTACATCTACTTTCATTACACATCCTATCCGCTGCATTTGCAAGGTCTGAAACCCAAGTCAATGATACATGCATCACTATTAGATCTTTTCTTTCTCGCAAGAACTAGCATGTGTTATATGTAATAGTTGTCGCCTGAGAGGGAAGCGGTCAAGCCGAATGAACACTCGAGCCTGTACGACTGAATGTTCATTCGGCTTGGACACCGACCTCGAAGGCGATAACTAACTTACAGACTGGCTCTATGTCTCACGCGATTTATTCAGTTTCTTGAATAACCTGTTTTCAACGAGATTTACATGTATAAAGGTGTTCCAACTTTAGGAGTGGAAACATGTTACAAAGGAATTGACCTTAACCGTGATAAGGTTTTATCCCTCTAAAAGTAACGTGATGCAGTGTGCATCCATTCATCTGCATGGTAGATGTATGGTGTTCTATTTGGGCCAAGTTTGCGTCGCTTGGCGACTTTTAGTAACTCGCCACTCGCCACGCGCCGTGGACCTCTCCGGCGCGCGGCGACTGGCGACTTTCTGCTATCTCTTAACCTGTAAAAACTCGCCAGTCGCCACCCGCGGCGAGTTTCGCTCTATCTCTTAACCTGGAAAAACTCGTCGCGCGCCACTCGCCGGATGAACCACGGCGCACGGCGACTGGCGACTTTTGAGTGTAGTGAAACTCGCCACTCGCCACGCGCCGTGGACCTCTCCGGCGCGCGGCGACTGGCGACTTTCTGCTATCTCTTAACCTGCAAAAACTCGCCAGTCGCCGTAAAACACGGCGAGTTTCGCTCTATGTCTTAACCTGGATAAACTCGCCGCGCGCCACTCGCCGGACAAACCACGGCGCGCGGCGACTGGCGACTTTTGACTTCTGGAATTTTCAGGACTTTTTCTCAAGTGCGCATGCCCGGGGAGCATCAATTATGCAGTTGCAATATCATAAATCACAGTCGCGATCTCATAGAATTTGAGGAAGTAAAAAAAAATATGGAAACTGTTGAAAGAAATTCGTTTTTTCATCTTTAAAAATAGGGTCTTGATAGTTTGTAGGGTTTGTGATACAGGAAATATCAACCCAACAAAGAGCCACTGTAGCGATTAAAACAGCAATAAAGGATCTCTTATACAAAGATATCGCCCGACTCTAAAACTTACGAAGAGTCACCCAAAGAAAATGTTAGCATTTTTTCTTACTTTTTTAATCAATATGACGATGACGCTCAATTCGCTTTCTTAATATTTCATACAGCATATTAGTTGAAGTTGCTTTTATCTTTTTATACAAAATTCCCGCGTCGAGTGCTTTATTTTATTTTAAATAAGGAACAATTTCAAAGCGATCCATTCTGAATTGAAAACGATATGCTGTTTTATAAATATATATAGGTACTTATATAAAACGAATAAAAAAAAACAATTGAAAATGTTGTCTTGGTGTTAATAAGAACTGAAACTTTTTAAAATATACCAGCAGAAAATAACGAGAGTATGCAAGTTCTGCACAGAAACGGATAACGAGTATTTTAATAAAAAAATATCTGCACATTTGACAAAATTTAGATTGCCCTATATGCTTATTGCATTAAACACAACTTGTTTCAAAAAACAACTATATTAATTATTACAGATAGCTTACATCTTCAAGATTAGTTACAGAGCATCAGATGTAGCTGGAGAGTTCATTCATTAGAAATTATGTATATTTATGCACGAGGAAGAGATTTAAAATTAAATTAAATGACAGCATGTTTCGAACAAAATATTCCGATAATTGATGCTCCCCGGGCATGCGCACTTGAGAAAAAGTCCTGAGAATTCCAAAAGTCAAAAGTCGCCAGTCGCCGCGCGCCGTGGTTCATCCGGCGAGTGGCGCGCGGCGAGTTTTTCCAGGTTAAGAGATAGAGCGAAACTCGCCGTGTTTTACGGCGGGTGGCGACTGGCGAGTTTTTGCAGGTTAAGAGATAGCAGAAAGTCGCCAGTCGCCGCGCGCCGGAGAGGTTCACGGCGCGTGGCGAGTGGCGAGTTTCACTACAGTCAAAAGTCGCCAGTCGCCGTGCGCCGTGGTTCATCCGGCGGGTGGCGCGCGGCGAGTTTTTCCAGGTTAAGAGATGGAGCGAAACTCGCCGTGTTTTACGGCAGGTGGCGACTGGCGAGTTTTTGCAGGTTAAGAGATAGCAGAAAGTCGCCAGTCGCCGCGCGCCGGAGAGGTCCACGGCGCGTGGCGAGTGGCGAGTTTCTAAAAGTCGCCACGCGACGCAAACTTGGCCCAAATAGAACACCATATAGATGTCCATTCGCCTGAAATCTTACATAAAACGACATTAATTTATCAACGCACAGTACAGGTGTACGTCGCAAGGCGTGCAGTCCTGTATATAACTCGGCGCCAAAATAAAGGCTTACAAGATCGGGGATCTGGCAATTAAATCGATGTCTTCTTCCATGAAGGAGATGACAGGTAATTAAGTTGTATTATGATCTCCATGTGCCATTTAAGTGTGATGGATGTACATTGCATTATTAGCTGAAAGTGAGATAAAACGTATTCAGGTTTCAGGTCTATTGGTGTAACACCACGGCGGATAACACATATAAAAACCCATGGATGCATATTCTCTTTGTCAATATTTTGAAATAATCATGTTCCGGCAAGCTGAAAATTCAGACATATTAGTTCTGGGAATATTTACTGTTGATATTTCTTTCATAAATGGATGATTACAAACATTTGTAAACTTTTCAAATTTTTGTGTTCATCTACACAATGATGTGTGTATGTCAAATGCTGAAAACATGATTTTCAGCATATCGAATTCCGGATAAAATAAATATCTCATACATGTCGTAGTGCCCATGTTAATGAGACAATTCTTCATCAAAACTGCCTATTTTAAAAATAATGATAAACAGGGCATAAAATATCAATGAATTGGAAGTTTGAGGATATTCTTCCTATGAAAGCGAGCAAAAACTAATGCAAATGGAGTCGGAAAATGGGAGACAACTCCCGTTTCAACTCGCGACTCCAGCTGGAACTATGCAAATAACTAATACCATCTCACTAGAGTGCCCTGTGTATCTGCCCTGTATATAACGTTTTGCAAGCATATTAACATAGAGGAACACGAACCATAGGACTAGTTACTAGTTACATTACACTACTTTCCCTCATAGCTTATAATGTTATGTATATGCGTTGTCATAACATTAATAAATGTACTGGATATTCTAATGCACGTGTTTCTCTTGCAGGAAAAAGCAAATGTGCGAAGTTCCAACATGTCCAACATTCACACTGCGATCGAACCGGTGCGTTGTTTGCGGGCATCATAGTATCACCCACAATCTGATATTGGCATCTCTACTTTACCAGCACGATCTGGAATTTACATAAATAAATAAATAAATGGGCAAGGCTTTGGTGTAAGACCTCCCATTGAAAAGGTAATATCCTGGACAAAAGACTGACAATACAACTTGCAGCAGATCCTTTGACAATTATATTTCTTGAGTCTTACACCAAATCGTTGCGAACAAATGGACGAATTCACGAGAATTACACCGCTGGACCGACGCTGATACTGATATCGTTCGCCCTGCCACCCAAGCATACCGTTCCACGAGTCTCCAGTCGGCCAATCAGCCAAGAGTATTGAGAACTTTTTATCTGAAACGCAACGGATCAACAGGTGGAATGGACAGACCATTCCATCGAAATAGGCCGGTTTACTTTGGCCAATACTTTTCAGTATCAACATATGTTTCCGGGTTTGACCAATGCGTCCATCAATCGTCTTCCGTATCTAGGGGAACATCACCTAAATCAAGTGATACATCTACATGTTTGATATATGATCAATCAATCATGCTTTGGGGCTAACCACCAGCGCTTATATCGCTGTATGGGAATACATTGTTGAAAGGCTACCAGCGTATATGACCACAGAGTTCGTTTTGTATATTATTTCCGACTGCAATGGTTTCATTAGTATATAATCAACATATATATATACTAAGTCCATTCAGGAAACGGCTAACATTTATATCCAGTTATTTTCAGCATGATACTTTAATAGTAATGCACGAGTACGTGTGCTGGATGGGCCATTCCCGTGGGGAACTCGAGCCCGCGCCCCCAGAGTATTGCACTAAATCGCCAAAAGTAAATGCAAGCACTCCAAACTACTGGCCATCCAGCACAAATAGATGTCCATTACCCAAAAAGTGTCTTCCTAAAAATAACTGGCTATTTTACACATATCGAACTTTGATAGTCATTTCACGGGATATAATTCTCTGAGAGACGATTACGAGTTTCCGTGACATACTATCATCAAACGGTTTATCTACACCTATCACCTCAACATTTACTCCAGCATTAAACTTATCCAATTTATTATAACTTATCCATTTTTTGCACCCTTTAACCATCATGAGTTACCACCCTTGAATTAGTAATGTTACTCCAAAGCTTCACAATCTCGAAATGGCTGTGTATTTTACACATTCTTGCGAAACATTTTCTTTTCTGGGGTCATGACGTTATGACGCTGGTCATGGGGTTGACTCGTGACTAACTTTTCGTGAGGAGTTGGATACCAAAAGAAGAAACGTGAACGCATTTTTCAATGCATTATGGGACCTACTTTGATTGAGCGTGGCAATCTCCTGGCTTCGGTTGCATATACCTTTCGTCTAAACGGCTGCAGGAATGATCTCTGTCCCACCATTGTAAAAATGTAGAACGGAAGGAACAGTTCGTATGCTTCCATGATCTCCCATTGGTTTGGCATTTTGATCAGCTCGTGAAAGAACGTACGGGCTCTACTTTCAGGTTTTATTCATCCCCCTCATTGTTTCACGGAGAATTTCGCCATTGCGTTGCTAAGCCGCGTCACAGCTACGGAGATTTGGTAAAACTGCTCTACCCAAAAAGAGTTCGCTTGCGTTTCTCTTGATATACTGTACTGATGTCATTTATGACATACATAAAATGTATAATGTCATGGTTGACAGAACTGCTTAGATAAAAAAAAAATTGTTACATGTTTCGCATACAAACCGCGCGCAAAATAATACGGCCGCTCATTACATTTTTTGCCTGTGGCTGAGATAAGGTTTGGAGCTTTTTGTAAAATTCGAAAAACGGGTCGAGGCTTGGTAAATTGTGAACGTTGTCCCAGGGGTTCGTTGGAGCGGTCATTTTTCAGCGGAAAGCCACCCCTGGTGGAGAGGTTGTAATGCTTCAAAGCCTTCAACCCTTTCTATGTATGTTCCTTCGCTATAGGCTTGTCAGGTCAAAATTGAAAACGCTTCGGATGGAGGTCGAGCATGCACAACTAGCGTTTCGTGACGTCAAATGTGTCACGTTCGCATGATGCGAAGATGCTGTTCTCGAGTAGAAGCAGGAAGCCTAACGACAGTCGTTAAGCAAGGGGTGGAAGGAACAACCGCCTAACAACCCGCAAACTTCACGACCGAGATATTTTGGTTGGCAGTGATTCTCGCCCTCATGGGATTCGAGGATGTGCTCTTCACTTATCACACCGCTCTCCTCACATATCCTTGAATGTGACACCCCGACACCAGCATGACTTTTCAACAATGCAACCGCGGTGATTGGATATATCGCCAAAGTCATACAATCGTGTTTCTTTGAGATACAATACACCCTCGAAAACGACTTGTGGTTTGAAGAGTCTTGGTCAGTTTTACATATTTGACTACAGAAATATCATGATCTAGTCAATATGATCCAGATATCACATGTAAAAAAGGTATCCCAGACCCAGGAAATATAAACATCCTGGGACTACAGTTCACAATGTGTGTCTTTAAGGAACACAAGTCTTAACTTAGTCGAAAGATACCCT
This sequence comes from Hanleya hanleyi, assembly GCA_036873755.1. NCBI lineage: Eukaryota > Metazoa > Mollusca > Polyplacophora > Lepidopleurida > Hanleyidae > Hanleya > Hanleya hanleyi. Next base: position 17,792 of record JAVTVY010010275.1, on the reverse strand, counting down.
CAAACCATTCTGTTAAACTAAGAGCATATTTTGTTCCATATGTGAGATGGCAGGTTGAATTCTATTTTATATGAGACAGAGTGATTCTATCACACGGAATATAACAATTCTGTATCAATTTAGAAAATGCACCCAGCACTCACAATATGATGTAAGGTTAGTCGGTTATATGGTGATTTGTTGGTCATTTTTAGTTTGATGCAAAATGCACAACTGGCCGTGAAACTCAATTCACTCAATGTTCAACATCACAAACTGTGAACTGTGAAATCAGTCACAATGTGATATTGGCATCTCTACTTTACCGGCACGACCTGGGACTTACCTAAAAGCAGATAACCCATTCACAAAGCGAATTGATTCGGACACAGTGGACCACAAACCACTAAAATGACCTTATTGTGCACTGTATCCGCTGCACACATCTTAGAAACATTCTCAAAGATACTCGGCGCCACAAATGACTCACCACGCCAGGTAACCTGGCTTTTCAGCTCAAACGTATATAAAAATCAACATAAATTTCCCCACGTCTTTTCGAGATACGAGTGGCAGAAATAATGTCATTCCGCCCGACGCAGTCGCAGCGAATATGGGAGGTGCGCAATGAAACTAGTCCAATTTTCTCAAATTTCTGAGAATGAAATATTGTAGAAACATTTTAAAATGTATCGAAAAATATGTCTTGCACAGTAATGACCAGTCAATGTTCATAGGAAGTAAAATCCTGATTAGAATCTTGGACCCCAAAAATATATGGTGGTTTGTGACCTGTATTGGTCGGCTTCCGTAGCGCGAGTCGGTCAGCGAACCAGGAGTCTTGAGACATAATTCAAACGCCTCGGGTCAACAGGTGGAACGGAAGGCCATTCAATCGACATAGGCAGGTTCACTTCAACCGATATGAGTCCATGTCATATTTTTCAGGGTTTTGATCAATGCGCCTATCAATCGTCTTCCATATCTCGGGTAACATCACATAAATCATACAATGCTATCCTCAAATGGTACATCTCCATGTTTGATGTATGATCGACCAATCTTGCTTAAGGGCAAGCCATGAGAGCCTATATCGATGTAAGAGGAATAAATTGTTGAAAGGCTTTGACAGTATAGAACGTATATGTATATATAAAAATTATGAGAAACGGCAGATGTATATTTATACGAATGGTCTATACAGTGAAAACCTTTCAACAAATTATTATATATGCGTATACCTCGTCTTGCATGCTGAATGTTTAATAAAATATCACTAGCCTAAGGTTCTCATTTTATGAATGACCAAAGTTCGTTTCGTATATTAATACTGGCGATAATGGTCTCATTAGTATATAATCGACATGATACATTGTATTACCTGGCTGTCAGAGTATTCGCATAACAAAATATATCGATAACCCTAATGGCCACATTACACGATATCATTCTCTAACAGTTAATTATATTATGCATGTGTTTACGTGACAATTACGATATCATTTTAACGGTCCTCTTCCCTGTATTGCATCCACAGTTATTGGAGCATTCACCAACGCCTTATCCAGTATTCACATCGCTCCAGGACGCTGACCGCATGGCTTTCAACAGATCATGTTTATTATTGATTATTTAACCCTATGTTTGGAGTGTTCTGCTAACAAACTGAGTGTTCTTGATCAAAAGAATATAATGGAACAAATATATCATAAGAATTTGATGAAACAAGCACCAGGATGTATTACCATTGTAACTTACATCGTTTCTTTCTTTCGAGAAACTGGGTTTAATAATTTTAAATGAGAGCGAATATACGAAGATTCATTTGAGCAAAGTCCTGTGATTCTTTGTTGTTGTTGTTGTTGTTTTGCCCAATATAACAAATATAATTTATTGTAAGCAATGGTCCGTCGTCATTTTGAATTGGCCAGGATGGCCTCTCGGAGAATTATTATAATAGACTCAAAATGATCTCAATATATTTCTTTTCTCTCTAGAGATGAATAGATAGAAATAGTTGAGGGAAGGAGGCGAATCGGCACTGTCCCTCAAAAACGAAAAGTAGGTAGATATTTGATCAGATTTTCACTCCATGGATTGCTTTAAGAAAGGTCTTGTTGTATACGGCAATGTGATTATCGCGATGAAAAGTTTGATCTGGGCTAAATCTCCGGTTTAACGCACTCTAACATACAGAAAACTGTTATAATAATTATACCCGACGGGTACTTTCATTTCAAGATACACGTAATATATGTACGAACACAACCACTTGTGTAACACGTGTTAATCTAGAACTATCTTCCCTGTGTCCCATTATGTATTCATAGAATCATCATGGACTGACCGAATCTGAGAGCCAAGTTCAATGATGATGCCGCCATGTTTAATGATGTGCCGCTCGATCTCTTACGTGTGCGTTTCAACTCCTTTTAACCATGCGCTTAACTGTCCACTTTCGATGTGGATTTACGGCCCATTAGTCTATTCTCTCTATCGAACAATGTGGCCCTTGTTTACAGAACAGTCAATAACGCTGTCGACCCAGATCCACTTGCCGTGGTAATGTTCACCTGTGTCAATGCATGCTATTTGCCGTAGCGTTCCACAATACATGCTATTTTATATCGGACGACAGCAGTCAAAAGTGGTGGCAAAATCGATAACGACAGATGTACGCGTGTATCACCCACCGCGGCCTCGACCTACCGCCTTATACTATACGACATGTCGACCGCACAGCAATGTCACTTCCTTCTCAACGAGACAGTGCCGTCAATGACCAGGGTGGAAAAGCTAATTTCCTAAATACTAACCGATCCGAATATCAATATATCGCCATAGCCAGCGGCTATTGGACTGATCGATATCTATAGATGATCAGTTTATCTTGGAGACTGGTCTTACAAATGCGCGTAGACTTCAGTTGGTTCAATTATTGCACGTATCGAAAGCTTTCAAGAAAAGACTGTGTTGGCAAGGGACTCCCTTAATTGAACTATTGATGAAATCGCGGTTGCTGCTGTGGTTGTTATTGTTCTGTATTACAGGTGGTTGAAGCCCATCTCCACTGTATTTTAGCTACAATAACTTATACCTAAGCGCTCCATACGATGTCCAGAATGCAAATATATGATGTTATAGTTTTATTCGGATAGTTTTCTTGACCACCTGTAATGTCCATTCTCCAAATCAGAGTGTTAATCTTCTAACTAGAGTAGATTCAGGCTGTAAGAATGGTAATCACCTATGTCATGACCTTGGTAGAGGGTAATTATTAAAGGAAATGTCTTACCTGTGATCTGAGAAAGACAGGAATATTTGCCAAATCCACAAATCGGACAATATGCTCTCCTGGATGCATATAAGTTTACACTTCCACCTCTCCAGGTACCTGCATCAACGAGGTGGCATGACCTTAGAGAACTATGTCCACATGATCTGGTATCGTCATTTCCCGTAGTTCGATAAAAGATAGTTTGCATATCCGGCTTATGGAGGAGTAGGTTGCCGATACCTCACCACTTCATCATGATCCGAAGTACGTGTTATGCAAATTGGTCATACACTCCTGGAAGGTCAAAAATCGAAAGCCGATAACATTATTCCCGGCGAATTTGTACAGCTGATCAGTTGACAAAGCCGTTCTAAAGTCTCATACTGTGCGGCAAGTCGAGCTACTATATCGAGACTGACAGGGCTGCTTTCAATATGTCGACCATCTACTGTACACACACTGTCGTCTCTCACATCGATCTTCTCTGTAAATTATAGTGCAGAGAACAACAGGAAATCACGGGCTTCGCCTGGACAATGGTCGGGGAAACTTAACCCAGGTATCAGCCTTATTTGCATACCATAGTTTTGTGGCTTTTGTTAGTTTTTCCGGTAATAACCCATTAGGTGTTCCGAGTTAAATAACGCTGTTCACCTTCATTGAAGCCGGGGTCTGGGGTGTTCTCACGAATTGACATTGCGCTAGTGTGTAAATGACTGACAATGAGATAGTTGGCAATTTGTAGCAATTGATTGATGAATGTGTTGATGAGCTTTACGTGGCATAAATGCTGAAGTAGATACTGGAATAGAGGGTCGCATCCCTGTGTATTATGATGAGTTCGATATCCAAGATTGAAAGTAATCGTACCCTGTAGGTTAAGGCATACAATACAAAAGTGCATGTACTGTAGCAATACACGTGTAATGCACTATTCGCAAGTGGGTCTAAGGTAGTCGATTTCCGAGAAAGAAAAAAAACTGGAATTAAAATTTTTGTTCACGGGCCGCTTTCCGTACAGATTCCGCGGTCTATCAACACAGCCCTTTTTTACATTGCCTGCATTTCGGATTACATGCGGTTTGTGGTTATTCATACCAAATTAGTTAAACAACAGAAAATTTCATATATGTATAACGCCCTGACTGTTTATTTATAATGTAAATAAAACTATGATGTATATATAAAGATATACGTATTTAATTGGCTAGTTATAATACTCGCTAGCCATGTCAGGACACATATTAACATCTTCCGATAACAACCGTGACTTAATTTATTGGCCAACCGTGTCTGAGCTGTTGCAATGTCTTCCGGTTTCTTCAAGAACGGCATCGAAATGACCGACTAATGAGATTATTTGACAGCTTTTTTGACATTCTGCCCGATTTGGACATGAGCAAGAAAATCCATGCCAAAAATTACAAACATGAATCTACATGTATTGATATTTTCGTCAGTCTGCATTAGTTTTCTGTCGAGTCCAGACACTTCTGTAGAGTCTTTAGCCCAGCAATGTCTTAATTAACCTTTCTCCCTTTTTCTCTGTTCTCTGAATGACAACACAGTTACGCTTGTGGCATTAGATCAGATAACTAGCATTTTCATTCCACCGAGTTCTTCTTCCAAAAACAAATCAGGTGCGTGACTATATTCAACAATACCCACATTAAACGACTCCTCTATGGATGGACCACGACACAGCTTTATAATTACCATCACCAATAGACTGCATGGAAGCTTCCCTTTTACGAAGAACGCATGTCGTTCTGACGAAGTGACGTTACCTAGCGAAAAAAAACAAAAAACATGGCGGTGTGCGAATGAGTGAAAAAGATCTCTCTTATTCTTTGTTCTTTCTCCTCACCCATACATGTTTTAATTTTATCGAACGTCTACAAGAATCTCATTCTGATAGCAACGCGATAATCCATTTCACGCATGGACAATTTTCATTAACTCAAATTAATGACCACGTTTCCATTATCCCAGGTTGAACAAACTGCAGTGACGTCATCTGTCGTTCATAATGGAGATCTTACAGTCACTGAAAATATACTTTTCTCCAGTTGCACGTGTATTTGCCATCTACCATATAATAACACTTTATATCATTTGTGTTTCCATTCAGCCTTCTTAACTTCGATTTTAATTGTTGTATTTCATAAATGCTTTGAATTAGTCTGTGGGCCAGTTCTTTTATTACGTCAGATTATATGAAGGGCAAGACAAAGCTTTCTAGCTACATGTAGCTATTCTCTTGTTTTCATCTTGGGTTCGGTCTTCATGACAACAGCCCTATTCTGGATTAGCTCTATAAAATGGCGCCTGTAATGGGTCTCATTCATACTCCGAAAGATTTATTTAACAACCACAAACGTTTCTCAGAGAAAGAGGCATTTGTCTTCCAGCCACTCATAACGATATACCGATAGTGTACTGGACCCCAAAATGCATAAACACCATACAAAGCTAGATTCATTGCTGGTTCCAGAAGCTGCACCACCAAATGTGACGATATTAATCAACGACACAAAACAATATTGCGGAAACTGGGATATACCACAAAGCGCCTCCACTCAAAGTGTTTCAAATTTGGCGATACATATCGCATACTTATAGCAAAATGCGAATGTATCATGCAAGATCTATGGCGTTACGTTTCGTAACTTGTGTGCAATTCTGCTTAACCCGGGGCTAGGGGTCGTATGAATCCATGTATTTCAAGATCCTCATGATGTTCATATGAATAGTCACAATCAAAGCGTGAATGAGATATATCCTTGTCTATATAACGAGGGAGAGAGGGAATTTGGCTTAATATCACACTCAAGTTTGTTTCACTCATATGGTGACAGTCAGTTTGGTTGGTGGAGGAAGCCGGAGTACCCGGAGAGAACCACCGCCCTTCGGCAAGTAACTGACAAACTTTCACACATGGACCCGCTGGGCTCGAACCCGTGCCGGTTCAGCGGTGTGAGGCTAGCGGTCACCAGCGAAGCGCCTTAGACTACTCGGCCAAATCATATGGATTAAAAATACTGCTCTGTGATACGGGTTTGATATTTTTGGAACATCACAAGGTTTTGCCGGCATCATTGAAAACTGTTGACCGCTTCAGTCTTGCAGGAATCTTGCCCATTTTTATGTATACTACGATATATTTTTGAAGTTGGTGCTGATACTGTTATATGAATTAGGTGTTTGTATTATGGACCCGGAAGAATGAATGACGGACTAGATACTTGTAACTGAATTAACCAATGATGTGCTACACCGATTTCACTTCAGTCTTGTGTCTTATCTAATAACATATTGAAAAGAAAATTTGTGGACGACAGCTGAATACTGATTGTCGGATCTGACACCTGCAACAGATACAGTGGTAACATCATAGGATAACTATCACAAGACCGCAGGGAATACACCAATCAGCTACCGGGATGTCGAATCTGCAGAGGTAACAAGAGCAAGTAGCACATTTGTATGTGATACTTAACAGTTTTAGACATTGAAAGACGGATGTTCGAGAAGTTTTAAAACACAGAGTTGCCTTGCAGCTTCTTTTCAGTGTACAGTAGAAATATTAGTGTTCAAATTTAGCTTGTGATCTATATATCTACTCAGAAGTTGGACACTATGTCCAGGTATCACAGAGCATCCATCTAAATTTATGCAAAATTATCAGAAGATTTTTTGCCTAGTAACATTGTCTGATATTTATTATCATTACTACCAGCAAACCATTCAATTGCAGCTTTTGTATCATTTCCAAGCATCTGCATAACCATGGAAATACGAGTAACATATTTTGATTCGTCGGCTGGAGTTGTCATCGGCATGTTCATAAATACTACAGTCTCTTACTGGAAGAATATAGTTGATGAATATGTTAAAAGGAAGTAGAATCATAAAAGAGCCTTGAGAGGCACCAACATAGGTGTAGATAACTATTATTGTATTAGTCTTATTGTCCCCCGACGCTCGAGGGGATAAATGGGAACTATAGTATTGGGTTCCGTTCGTCCATCCGTGTGACCATCTGTGCGACTTGGTTTCCGGACAATAACTTCTGGAAAACTGAACGGGTTCTTTCATATTTGGTACGTGGGTACCTCGCCTCAGGGTCTCGCTTGGGATTGCTTTTCACGCGGATCCGCATATCGCTTGCGCCACCTGGGGGCAAAGTTAACAATTTCGTTTGCAGACAACAACTTTTGAAGACCTGAACGGATACTTTCCAATTGCGGTATGTGCGTAGCTTGCCTCAAGATATCCGCTTGGGATTGTTTTTCTCATCGATCGGCCTTGTAGGTCAAATGAAAATTTTGATTGCAGACAATAAGTTTTGGAAAACTGAACGGACTCTTTTCAAGTTTGGTATGTGGGTACGTCGACTCAATATCTGGCTTGAGATTGTTTTCCACCCCGCGTACAAATGGCGCCACCTGTGGTACAAAGTTAAAATTTCATTTCCGGACAATAACTTTTTAAAACTCAACGGATTATTTTCAAATTTGGTATATGGGTACCTTGCCTCAACATCTTGCTTGGGATGTGGGTAACTTGCCTCAAGATCCCGCTTGGGATTGATGTTCATGCCGATTCACTCACACATGACAGGGATTTTTACCTCGTAAATGCAAGGGATTTCAGAGACAACTCATGTTTACAAATGTGACTACTGAATTAATTTCTAATTTCTGATGACTTCTACTTATGATGAGTCGTCAGGAATCTTCTTCAACACAGTGAACTGTTGCACATTTATTTATCTTTTATTTAATTATTGGCAAACATTATTGGCAAGCCTAATGTGTTCGCTCTTTTTATTTTCATGGCGAAAATGGAGAAGTACATCATTCTCCTTGTTAAAGACCTAAAGAAAGATGTGGTGGCAGCACAGTATGTTCTGATGAAAATGAAGACAAGCAGTGATTCTGACAGTCGTTTTGAACTTATAACCCCGTTGAGTGATATGGAATCTCAGTTGGCAACTCTAGGAAAAGATGGTCACCAGATCAATAAAGCATTCCACTCAATGGACAATTATTATTTTGGTGCAAAAGGACATCAAATAGAACAGTGATCATTAAGGTGGTTCAGAACACGATCATAAGATTCTGCTCCATTACCCGGTAGCACTGTAGGTACACCCAGCTTGGGTGATCATCACCTATCAGAAACACAACCTCTCCGACAGTCACCATCTGGCCCATTAAGCGGCAATGCACAGGGTACATTCACCTCGGGTGACTGTCACTTATCCGACCATCATCACCCATTGTTGTCTACTCAGCATACATCTCTTCAGAGGAAGAGAACAAGCTTGTGGATACAGAGTTGAAAAGCTCAGCTGAAAGTTGCCCCCCGAATTGGTACACTTGGTTCAGACTCACCTCAAGTCAAGGAAAATGACAATGATTATCAATGTTAATTAATTGAAGATGTTGAGCTATAACGACTGCCTTGAAGCTGTTAAGTTGTCTGGTTTTTCTAATCCCCTTGTGGGAACTGGGGATCTCAATTCGTTATATTTTCAGATGAGAGAGGACTCTCGTTTGAAGTTGCTCACTTTTTTCAACCCCTATTTGAGGAATTCTGTTAATTATATCTTCAAATCGTCTGCTGATCAGCTTTTAAATAATCCATTCCAGTTTATATCGATTTATGCCATAATGGTTTCTACTTAAATTTGCTCAGTTGTTTCTAATATTCTTCATCCCCTATTTGTTGATTCAATTATCTTTTGTTACACAAATAAGCCATCACAGTTCATATTCATTCATGTTAAGTGCTGACATATACTACAATGAATCGCATGTAAGTTGCGTCAAGTTTTCTTCAACCTATTTTTGTATTTAGATATATGCCACTAGAGTTTATATTCATCATTTATCAAGTCTAGGTCATGAGTTCAGATATAATGACTCAGTTCGGGTAATTAAATGATCTTTTGTGACACAAATTAGCCACCCGAGTTTATATTCATCCATGTCAGTGGTTGGCAAATAATGTTTTAAAGTTATGCATAGTTTTCTTACGCCATTTGTGGATTTCAACATTACACGGCTTTAAATATATCAGTCTAGTTTATTTTCATCGTTTATCATGTTTATGTCACAAGCTGAGATATAATGGCTCAATTTTGAAGTTAACCCTGTCTAGTTTTCTTCCTGTCCCTGTCGAGATCTCACTTTAATAATTAGCTTCAGTCGTCAGACTTCTTCAATTTTTTCTGCCTCCTGCATATCGCTCCAATTCATATCTTCTATAACAAAGCTTTGAACTAGTTCTTTGATAAAACCCATGTATGTTTTTCAGTTAAACTCACCCACAGGTTACTCCCGGGCACCACAACATAAACAGGAGTGGTATTAAACCAAAAAAGCAAACACTAACTTTGTAGAAGCTTAATGTGGATTGGATGTGCATAAAATAAATCATATATCCAATGCGGAGTAACATTCTTCCAAAAATAAGTTTCTACCAAGATTCTGCTCAGACGTTTGTTTTTTGTTCCATCATACACTGTAATATGTCCTCTGTTATCCACACAGTTTCCTAATGACATTCTTGACAAACAGCTATTGCCGATCAAAAATGCTTTGTTCATTCTCCAATTTATTTTTCGTATACCGATTATTTTAATGTTTTCATCAATTTTATTGAATTTGATACGCAGAATATTAACATGCATGTTTTAGTCACTTTGCTTCCCTGTCATGCTGATGTTGACTTAAATTGAGAAATTATTAGGACATTGTGAAAAAAGAAACTGAACAATTCTAGGAAAGATTACAGTGATAAAATTAGTAGCAATACAGAAACTTAACCACCTACTATTCATCTTATCTAGCACAACTTTATAAAAACCTTGAGGAATAAATTCTTTGGGTTCATTTGGGGAAATTACAAGCGTCTGGTCCGTCATTCAAAATTCATCCGTCGTCCATTAAAGAATATACTCGTCCATAATCCAAAGACCTATTCCGTATTAGCACCAAATTCAAAAAGACAATCATGGTATACATAAACATAGGCTAGTTTCCTGCAAGAGAGAAGCGGTCAAGAGTTTTCAATGATGCCGGCAAGACATCATGATGTTCCAAAAATATCAAATCCATATCGCTGATCAGTATTCTTGATCCATAATATTCGCTGTAAAGTCGTCATCTAGAGAATGATACATCTGTCACGCTTTGATTGTGATTTTTCATATGAGCACCATGAGGATCTTGAAGTACATGGGTTCATACGGCCCTTAGCCCCGGGTTAAGCGGAATTAGACACAAGTTACGAAACGCAACACCATAGAGCCTGGACGCTTCGCTCGTATTTTGCTATCAGCATGCGATATGTATCGCCAAATTTGAGAAACTTTGAGTGGAGACGCTTGGTGGTATAGCCCTGTTTTATAAGTTTCTGCAACAATGTTTTGTGACTTTGATTAAAATCGTCATATTTAACACAGGATCTAGCAAATACTACTAGGCGACATATGTATACGCCATATGCAGATCCCACTGGAATACTACTGTCCAGAAAGGGATACTTTACGATGTCGAAATTGTAATCATCTCTTTTGTCATAAAGTCGCCGAGAGAGAAGGCCCCTTTCATTTTCATAGAGATATAGGTCTAAATATGATGTGTCTGTAGGGCTATCTGTAGTTTCCTTCAAATCCAGTGAAGGTGGATATATATCCTTCACTGCGTCATTTATATAGGGATTATCCACAGCGTCTATATAGCGTTTGGTGAATGAGAAGGAACGGGCTTTGAATGTATCGGTTTTTGAAAGCGCCTGCATATAGCCATATTCATAAGGGAACAGATACAGGTCAGCCAACAGGGGTGCGCAATTAGTACCCATTGGAATACCTTATGCTGTTGATATATTGCGTTGCCAAATTTAACATAGATATTTTTAATGAGAAATTCAAGCAACTCTATAAACAAAGAAACATCTCTAAATGATATCTCTTGTATGTAGTAGAGCTAAGGAATGCTTTATGACTTCCGACATTAATATATATACGATCAGTTTTCTGGAACACAGATACTATTAGTGAACTTAGACGGTCAATAAGGTCCTGGTGAGTGATTGTAGTACAGAGAGTCGAAAAATCCCATGTGGATACATGTCTGTACTGTATGCGACCTTTAGCATTTAGTTCTTCCGTAGACATTTTGAGTTTTTTAATATCCACATACATTCAACGCCAGAGTTTTTAGAAAAAGTGGCACAATACCTTTCCCAAAATGCTTTTACCTCATGAAGGGCCCTCATCAACTGGGTTGAAAGAAGCATGGTGGTGCAGCTTCCAGAACCAGCTAATTATCTAGCTTTGTATAGTGATTTATGCATTTTGAGTGTGCAGTATATTTTTTGTATGTCCTTATGATTGGTTGGAATTACAAGCGTCTAGTCCGTCATTCATAATCCAGCCGTCGTCCATTAGAGAATATCCGCGTCCATAATCCAAATACCTCTTTCCATGAGAAACGTTTTGTGATTGTTAAATAAATCTTCCAGATTAAATGCAGTTTGAGAGTAAGTAGACGTATTTGATTATGATATCTTTACACTCAATTCTTTAACCAGCACCTGGTAATAGTAATATTTACATATGAATATTATGTTATTTGGAGCTTGGTCTGCTGGGACTTCTGGAATTTACTCTGAAGATTTGCTAGAACTTCTTGCGATTTGAGGTTTCTTAGTACTTGTTTTGGCTTGGGGAAGGGTAAGGAGGATTGTTTCAACGACCTTGCTCTTGGTGAGGTCCAGCCAATCAGCGAGTACTCTAGGTTCAACTTTTTCTCGCTTAGACCGATAGAATAAAAATAATTCAATTAATCCAAGGCTACGATAAAGGATGTCTGAAAATGATAGAACTATATTATTTAGACTGCAAAAATTGCTTGTTTTCGAAGGCTTATTGTTTCGGCAAATAAAATTTGAATATTCTTTAGGTGAATGTGACCCCAGGCAACTCAAACAATTAGCCAAACACACAGAGCTGTTTTGGAAGGATGTCTTCCTAGCTTGGGCTTCGTTTATACAGGATACCAACTGTGAAGAACAAGACCAATTTTTATCACAATTACTTTGGTATAACGATAACATAACGGTCAGTTATAATTATATTTTTTATGAAAGATGGTATGAAAAAGGTGTTAGATATATTAATGTCTTTTTGGATGAAAATGGGAAGTTTCTAACGTTTAAAAAGCTCCAGAACTTGTAGGAGATAAACGCAAACTACTTAGAGTTCGTTGGAGTTGTCAAGGCTGACAAGAGTATTCATAAGAAAAACTAATAAAGTTATTTTGTCCCTGGATGCCCTATCCTATTTCGCTATTAACAAAAAAAACACCAGGGATGTAAACCGTTCTATACTATAATGATAACTCGGAAATATGAAAAAAAAACTCTTGTGAAGCTAAATGGGAAAGAATTGTTGTGGTGTCTGCAAATGATTAGAAAATTATACATAGAATGGCCTTCACTGTGTAAAGACACGTATTTCTTGTGGCTGCAATACAGGCTGGTAAATCGAATTCTCTGTACAAATTCCTTTCTCAAAATAATACAAGTGAAAGATTCAGATTTATGTGACTTTCGTCAAGAGGAAACTGAAACTTTAGAACATCTTTTCTAATCTTGTGCGGTTACCAGCCACTTTTGGTCCCAATTGGCAATGGGTTAGCTTCGTGTATCTCTACTGTAACTAACATTAACATTGAGTTTATACTAATTGGAGACATACACGGAACAGACAAGATAACAAAAGTTCCGTTTTATATTAGCGAAAAGTCATATATACTCATGTAAACGGAAACAGAAGCATCCTAATATTGCAGCCTTCAAAAAATTACTACGTAATTACTATGAAACCGAAAAAATGGCATATTATTGTGACATTAGTTATAAAAGTTTCGATGACGGAGGGAAACTATGGAAGACAGTTTTACAAGAAGAGTAAATGTGAAATACAATTTTTTTCTGTTATGCCACAAGCAGTTGACAATATATGTATTATTTTCTGTATTACCTACAACAATATATGTATTATTTTCTGCATTCCCTAACTTGAATTAAAAAAATAAAGAAATAAATATTCCCAATTCACAATGCACATGTTACCTCATTCAATATTTTAAATTCCATCTCCCAATGCACATGCCCTTTCTCCATTCTACTCTTCACATATTCCAATTAATTTGACCATACATTGATAATATACTTTTTATCCTTGTCTACTGTTATTGTTTGAGATTTATTCCCTACAGTTCCCCAGTTTCATTCATATTTTGGAAAAAATTACATGTACTCAACTAGATATGAAAATTCCCATATCTAATTGCCATCACTGTTCAGTGTAGTTTTGCTCTTTATTATTGCACAACATCTTAGTTTCTCGTCTTCATTTCCCAATCGTACAAAAATGATTAACAATCTAGTTTCATTTCTACCGCGTCTGTCAAAAATAACAGCAAATTTCCAGAAATATTTCTGTACTGCCACCTTCAAGACGCTATTATTATCATCTACTCTCACCTTTCATATTTTCACCTCTCTTTTCAGGCTTCTCGTCACATAATCACAATGTGGTTATGCTTATATCTTGCACAAACAGGATTTCAATGGAGAAGATGCTTTGGCGCACACTCACTGATCAAGCTTGATGAATTCTCCCCTCCTTCATTATGACTCAGCTAAGATAATATAGATAATACATCTTGAATTTAATCCAACCATCTCCACCTGAATGTAAAGTACATCCGAAGGCATTCTATCCCAATATGTTATGCCCCAATTAAACTACATCCAAAGAAATTCTAATCCAATAGGTTATGCTCCCAATGACTAAGGCCTAATGATGTCATAATGAAAGAGTACTGTATGTGGTCATGCTTGTCTCTAATAACCTGTCATATTTCAGTTGTTTACTGATGGAAGCTACATTCTGAACGATGCCCAATCCTAAGCGCAAAAGTCACCTGCAGCAAAAAACAACAGGACAAGACAAGAAAACGTCTCTGAACATGCATGGCAAGTCCAGCGTCTGATTACCAAGATCAATAATTTCATGTCACTGATACTAGCAATGGCAATTTATCCCCCAACACTATTGGCTCAACCAGAAAGCCACCACAGCAGCGTCCTCACTACAACCCACAACTAGAAGTTGCCGCAGGCACCCCGCACACACTCCTGAATAATGGACAGACTTATATACGCAGAGATATTCCAAATACCTGAATGATCAGCCAAAACAGAAAGTACAACAATCACAAATAGACAACAGAAAAAGTGTACCCCCTGCAATTAAGCACATGAAATGTCCCAAAGTTTCACTGGAAAAGGAAGATGTAAAGCAATAGACAAAACAAGAAAGGCGATACATACGAAACTTCAGCTCAATAGAAACTGACAATGCCAGAGACAAAACACGACAGACAGCTAATCGAGCATACCGGACTTCCCTGAAAAGGAATTGAATAGAGCGAAGCAAAACTAGAAGATGGCAACATCTCGTGCAAGCAAATGTTCAACTAAGAATGAATCGCACAAAGCTATGGACAGAACACGGAATACCCGTTCTCATGGTAGAACTTCAGCTGAAGTGGAATTGGATAAAGCCAGAGACCAGACAAGAAAGACAGCTAATCGTGCAGCCAGAACTATGACTAAAAAAGGAACTTGATAGAATGTAGCAAATAGAAAGGAAGACAAGTTCTCGAGCAAGCAGGTCTTCAACTAAGAAAGAATCAGACAAAGCTATGGACAGAACACGGAAGACCCATTCTCGTGAGCACAGAAGTTCCTCTCAAAGGGAATCTGATAAAGCTACAGGCAAAACACGACAGACCACTTCTAGTGCAGATAGAAGTTCCTCTCAAATAGAATCGGATAAAGCCACGGACAAAACACGAAAGACCAATTCCCATGTAAGTAGAAGTTCCCCTCAAATTGCATCTGCTAAAGCCATCAACAAACACGAATGACCTGTTCTCGGCCGCAGAGAAGTTCCTGTCAAATGGAATCGGCTAAAGTCACAGACAAAACACGAAAGACCACTTTCCGTGCAAATAGAAGTTCCTCTTAAATTGCATCTGATAAAGCCATCAACAAAACACGAATGACCTGTTCTCGGCCGCAGAGAAGTTCCTCTCAAATGAAATCTGATAAAGCCAAAGACAAAACACGGAAGATCCCTTCCATGCAGATAGAAGTTCCTCCCAAATAGAATTAGACCGAGCATCAGATCGCAATAAGCACATAGAGAAGCAGCCTGTTATTGATGAAGTTTTTGATGATTTGTTTCTTCAGAGCATTAAACAAGGCCCCACCTATATTTGTACTTGCTGCTGGAAAACATTACGCAGAAAACTAGTTGTATATATCTCGAGGACACAGTATACAAATCTCTCTGATGAAGACCATACATCTAACCCAAGAAATCTCACATGATGTTGATTGGATATGTAAACAGTGTCACAATTCACTGAAAAGACTTTCATTACTAGTCAGGCTCTTGCAAAAGACCTCAAAATCTACGACATTCCTCCAGAATTGAAAGACTTGGCCCAACTGGAGATGCAGTTGATCTTAAACATCATCATTTTCATGACAAATGTGGCCAAATCTTGTGGAGCACAGCATGGTTTGAAAGGTCAAATTATTCTTGATCCTACAGACCTCAACAAAACCGCCAGTGCCTTACCACGAGCTACATCTCAGAGTCAGATAATAACCTTGGCATTGAAATATTGATTGATTCCAATTCCGTTCACAAACAACTCATCAGAGCGGACTATGTTAACAAAGCTTTGGAAACACTAAAACGAATTAACCCTCTCTATGCTGATATTGAAATCAATGATACATGGCAAACCACCAGTCAGCAAGAAACCCCGGACCTACGGGACGCTGCCGCACAACAAAGGATATCTCATGAAGGTGTTGCGATCAATAATGTCCCCACTTCACCGGCTGTGCCATTATTTGATACAGATCTACAATCACAGTCTTCGGACCACTCTACCAGGTCTACTCATGAACCCAATACAAACAAATAAAGGTACCAGTCACATCTACACCTGCCCATAACCCTGACGACAGATCAGAACCAAAGCCGCTTGGAGAAACATTCATGTACAGTGAAGATGAAGTAGAGGAAGACAATCCACCAGAAGTCGTAGCTGAGTGACAGCATGAAAAATCTATCAATAACAATACCTGTATTCAAACAATAGATGGACCAGAAATTGCCACTAATCAGATTCTTAATCTTGCCCCAGGAAAAGATTCGACTCCAGTATCTGTGTGTACAGAGGCGCATTGGGAATCTCTGGCATACCCTCGGCACTTCTTCACTGGAAAAGGAATATTCTATACTGACAACCCAAGGCAGGTTGACAACAAAAAAAACTACATCAACGCTAGATTACTTTGCAAAGTCCCACGATTTGCAGAAAGCCCAGAATATACTTTTCATGCCCAGGATTGGCTAGAAAGACTCACAATAATGCAGAGCATCTCCATCACATCAAGGAAACATTATCAAAAAGATATCACAGTTGGCCAACTCAGGAACCAACAAATCGACTACATCTTTGAACAGCTTTGGGGCAAAGTCATTCTCAGTGGTGCACACCAATTGACCAATAGTTTTCAACTATGCCCTTCGGAAAGAAATGCAAGGCAGGAGAACCCAACAGTAACACTCGGTGTTACACATAAAAGATATAAGAAGTTGGATCACCACACAGATGAGAACATTTCCTCTCGGCGTTACATATACAAGATGCCCACAAGTTGGATCAGAACACCGATGAGGAATGCACCCAATTCATTGATAAATACATATCTGCACAACTTCCAGATCCAGATGAAGATTCAGAGCTGTACACCCTGGTTAAGGGATGTCAATACCACCAGAACAGTGGAACCTATAAGAAGAGAGATGCCTTGCCACGTAGGTTTTCATACTCACGTCCACCAGCTCCACATAATAGTAAGTTTAACCCTTTAAAATTAATATCCTTGCTAATAAATTCATCATTAATAACAAACGATAATAAGGTTCTCTGATTAACCAACTTATTACAAACTTACTAAATGTTGTGAAAGTCCTTATCCTGAAAGCCCCATAATTTCCATTTGAACTTCAATACACCACATGTCGAGCACCTACACCCCTATAACTGTGCTACTTCTACACAACTTACAACCGAGAATTATGATCTCCAAACATCTTCATCAAATAAATATTTAAATTCAGTTCATGTTTTTACTATTCTACTATTTCCTGGCATTGAAACCACAGAGCAGGAAAAGAAGATCATTCGTGAAACTCTTGCGAAAATGTATACAGTCCTCACCACAGATCCTAAGGATACCAATCCTGCCAGAATGAAGGAGTTACTAAACCAAGCTGGCATAACAGAAGTGGAATATCTCAAAGCTCTGCAAATAGGGCAGAAGAAAACCACTGTCATAATGAAAAAAACATGTGATATCT